>VDFB02368122.1:123018-160022 GCA_007258455.2 Sequoia sempervirens | reverse complement strand
TCCCAAGTTTGGAGAGTCAAAGGTTCCAAACTATCAATTTTATCCCTAATCACACTCCATCCACGCCTCCACGCATGATATCCAATTCTCACATTGACCGTGTATTGGCAATGACCCTTCATCATAAGGATTCAGAAGGCACTCTATTGCAATGTGTGCACAAAGACAAAGTCTAACTCCTAAGATTGACGTAAGGTGTCAAGAATCTCAAAAAGTTGTATCTATGCAATTTATCTTAGCAAAGCAACTTCTTCAAGCGGTGATATCGATGGCACATTATGCATGGTGAAATCTTATATCGAACACCTTTGTGATTCAAAGATGAGCTTAAAATCTTTCAAAACCAAAACACAAAAAAATATGAAAATCCAAAAAAATCAGAAAAAGGATCGAAAACAGTAAAGAAAAAAATCATCCTCTAGTGAAAACTATTGTGGTGGCACTTTGGGTAGGTACCATGATGAAAACTTGGAAAATAGGGGTCATGTGTAGAATTGAGCATCTATGTGCACCACGTCAGGTGAAAGCATCCCATCTTATCCCATCCATAATAAATCCAACATTCTATCCATCTCATCCATAATAAATCCATTCATCCATGAACCATTTATCCAATACTTTTTCATCCATCTACATACATAGTCTGAGTTATCTTGATCTTGGTAAAATTTTGGTGCACACTTTATGCCTGCTTATGGTAAAAATCTTGACATGGGTCATTTTCATTATTCCTATCCTATCCAACGTTATCTGAGCCATGAAGCATTAACCAAATGAGCCATCCATTGATGACATTCCATACATTGCTAGACACTGGGGCAGATATTTGCATCTTGCTTCGGGAATAAATTTTGATCTATATCCTCCAACTTATGTGGTGATTCAAACATTGGAGAACACAAAATCAAATTGTTCAAGCATCTATAATCCAAAAATTTGAATCACTAGCCCATGGAATATTTTGACAAGAAGATGTTCCTTATCAGGCTTCATCTTTCATCGAACATCAATCCAAACAATCACTATCAGTCACATCTAACGTGTGCTTCAAACATCACACCAAATCATTCGAACAAGTTTTGTTCCAAATCAAGCTTCATCAATCCCGATCGATCAAAATCCAATCAATCCATCATCTTGGGATATCCATCCCAATCCTTGTGTTGCTTAACACTATCCTTGCATTGTTTTGCATCCTCAACAATGTTATCATCATCATCAATCATCAACATATCAATCCTTGTGTTGCTTAACACTATCCTTGTATTGTTGTGTATCCTCAACAATGTTATCATCATCAATCCATCGATCCGATCAATCAACCTTAGCTTGGTTTTCAACAAAATCCAAAACGAAACATATCCATATCCAAATCGTCAAAATCATGCCAAAATCCAAAAACATCCACAAATATATCAAAATCCAAAAACATCTATAAAATGTAAAACATCAAAAACATGATATCCAACTACGCCGCTCTCGAGCTTAAATGTAGGCAAGGCTAATCTTTGATCATCCCCGACATCAAAAATCCAAAAACATTCAAAACACCAAAATCCAAAACATTCATAAAATCTCGAAACCCAAAACATTTGAAAATCAAAAATCAAAACATTTGTAAAATCTTGAAAATACCAAAACGGCCTCAAACATTGCAAAACGCCAAAAACATCCAAATATTTGAAAAAAATCCATTTGTCCATTTCACTTTCACCCGCAATAATCAATCATCCATAATAAACTGATCGTCACCTTCATCCTTTGACAACGCAAACAAAAACAATCACAACAATCAGCAAAAGCAAGCTTCAATTGTAAAATCAAAAGCAAACAACAAATCTTTAAAACAAAATCAAAGTCTTGATAATTTTCAAACATGTCAATCAACTTTATATCAAAAGCCTATCAATCAACTTATCAACCCATCATCATCCTATACAATGCATGTCCTAGGATATATCGTTCCGACAATGGGCATCATTTTGGATATCACCTTGGATTCTTATCCTATCAAAACACATCCCTTTGGCTGAAGGTATGAAGAACATTGGCTTGTTTGTGTACTTGATCTTTTCTTTTGGTTTATCTTATTGTGCTCATTCCAAGGACCTCTCAATGATGTCCCCAACGAAGGGATTTAGAGAGATAGGAATGGGGCAACGATCATTATCTTTTTATCTGTTGTGCTTGTTGGACGTTCTTGTAATATAACCTTGGTGAATACTTGCTTTGTTAGGTACGCCCTAGCAAGGTTTTTGTATGTCAAGTGTGAACAAGAATACTCCTATCTCGTTTGTTGAGTCAAAGTCCATCACACTAGGTACAACACCATCTTGGGTTTCTATACCTTGATGCATCGTACCACATGTGTTATCAAACATAAGGAAATGGCCCCTTTAAAATCCAACTCCTTGGCAAGAAATCATCATCATCATCTCATGTCTTGTTGGAATCTCTTGTTTTCTTCTATCTCTTGCTTTTCACTCTAACATGGTACCATGACGGTAAATCGTAAATCATCACTAATACATCCATCCTGCATCCACAAACCATCTGCATATCATATCATATCATATCAGAAACATTGATCATCCCACACACATTCATCCCCATCATTGCATAATATAGATTGCTTATTCTAAACATCTCATAAACCATACATTTATCATCTATTTTCATAATCATCCAAGCATTATCATATCAAATCATGTGCATCCATATCATCCATGCATCATCATATCATCCATTACATATAAACATCATAATCATCTCATCATCAATAATGCCACTATCATGGTACAAATCACGATCAAGTGGGTGTAATATATCAAAATAGGCATGAGGCTACCCATGGCTGATGACTGTCTACATCATCAAATCTGTCTACATCAAATATTCGAGTTGAACTAATCTTGAACCTCTTTGTCGAGATATCGACCCTAAAATCAAACCTCTTCACCTGATCTCTCGAGGGGGCGATACCAGATAATTCTTCATTCAAGGCAATGGGGCATCCGAAAAAATCGAGAAATTTTGACTTTGATCATGGAAGATTATTCTTTGAACCACAACAAGTGCATCGCTTCAAAGAGGGCAAAATGTAGACATCAAAAATATACAAATTGATATCGCACACTCCTGATCTCCTACTTACTAACATTGTTTCTTCCTAATCATCCTTGGTCTAACCATTTAATCAAATTCCCTATCCGATTAAATTCATCAATATTCGCCTCTTAATTAAATAAATCATTTTATCTAATCAGTCAATCTCTTTGTTAATTAAATCAATCCATCTCGATCTAATTATCCCTATTTAATTAAATAATCAATTTATTTGATTAAATCTCTAAAGTCTGTCCATTAAATTAAATAAATTAAAACCTTATTTGATTTAATCTAACACCATCCCTTTTAATTAAATAAATCAAAATCTTTATTTAATTAGCATCTTATCATATTCCTCTCTTATTTGATTTAAATAAATCCATAAATTTGAGTCAAATGGGTCACATCATCTAACTTCTCCTATTAAATTAATTAACTCTTGATTAATTTAACCTCATCTCATGTCACATCCTCTAGATAATGCAAGTTGCACATGAAAATAGATTTAATTCATATATTAAATCTCTATTTTCCTCACAAGGCATCTTTTGGAATATTCTCTCAATTTGAGTTCAAAAATTCCAAGTCAACATGTACATCCAACAAAGCAATAAATTCATCTTACATGTCCTCTTCCTTGAGCCAAGTGGCATTTATTGCATTTTCCCTTCCCTCTTGCATGTCATTTCAACAAATTTGAAATTCAAATATTATGCATTTATTGGCACAATCCCCAAATCTTGCACATCCTCCATCCATTCATAACTTGACAAGTGGCATCATATCATTGGATGAATGTTAGTCCCACATTTCTCAAATTTGGACATTCATCCATCTTAGAATCCTATAAATAAAGAGCTCATATCCTCATTTGATCATCCACAATCCAAACAAAGTTACCATGCTCAAATATCTCTTGAATTTCATCCATTATCATTGAGTCATAGCTAAGTTTTTTGCAGATTTTTTTCTTAGAGTCTTCATTCTTCATCAACAAAGTGGATCAAAATCTTCAACATTCGAAGCTTGCATCTTAGGAATTGGGAAAGGGCCAATTTTCACATCAAATTGGCACCAATTCCCCCATGGGATCATGAGTTTGCACATCCAATTAGGATTTAATCTTTGTTTTGTCATTTTCATTGTGTTCTTCACTATTTTCTTTCCTAGTTTGAGGTTGTAAATGGATTTCATGGGGAATCCTTGTTTTGGCTTGCAATATCTAACTTGAGGTGTTTATTCTCTTTGTTTTGTAGGTACCAAGGTTGGGGTTCGCACAAGTACATATTTCTAAATATATACACATTCTAAGAAGCAACAAGTACCCATTTTTAAATGCATACACATTCTAAAATAAAATAGGTATGCATTCCTTTTTAGAACACATGTATATTATGTGTTAGAACACATATGCATTTTATACTGGATACGTGTTCTATGAAATTTAAAATTTTACATTTACACTTTTTCCTTTGTTTTAGACTTAGAATAGACTTGAAAACCTAAACCTGGGCCTTGGACCTACAAGTACAATGGCATGGCACCAACAAGAACAAAAATTGGTTTTAGCAATATGGTTGATGGCCTTTTCTTGAGAATTTTTTGACAAAATTAAAATCCATTATATATGACAATGTCTTTTTCCAAATATATTTTTTGTAGTTTTGAACATATTTTTTATATTTAGTAATTAGTTTTTAAACAAAAGCCTCATAATACAAACTATTTTTTTAATAACTTTTGATTTTGAGAATTTTTTGAAAAATAAATTATGCATCATGTTACAGTTATTCTAATTATGTTAGTTGTACACAAGGGGTTTTAAAAAATATTTTATTCCTAGTAAAACATTAATTAAAAATTATATTTATTAAAATTATAAAAAAATATTGTCCAAACTTTAACATCTTATGCATCCTTTTAAGGACATGATTGAAAATACTTTCATTTACTACTCTTTTTTTTACCATACATGTGCATGGTTTGGGCTTCAACACACTTTTTTATATGTCACCTTTGTGCATCCTATACTAAACCAATTTTTATCATTTAGGTAATAGAATAAATTATATATTTGTAAAATAGGAATACAATACCACATTTAATATTATTATACAATTTTTTTGATAATATAAGTAGCAATTACAGGGCATTGTACCCATACACAAGAGGCCCCAAGGGAAAAGAGTCTAAAGAAAAAATAAGTCCAAGGTCACAAGCTACAAACAAATCAGTGGCAGCTAACAAACAACAAAACTACAACATAGTAATAATCAAAAATAAAATTAACAATAAGGACACCCTACATGGGAATATTTTCCAATTCCTCCATGAGGAATTTGAAATCATCATGCTTCTATTGGCTCGAACTGGGGTCCATTGTATTGTCATGATTTTTTATCTCATCATCCTCTAGCACAAAGGTGAGAGTGACAACAAAATGGTGTATGACCTTAAGGGTGAAATGGGAAAGGCTATTGAGCTTCCTTTCGAAAGTTTCAACCCTAATCATAAGATTCATGCATTCTTGGGTTGTCTTAGATCGTAGTTGGGGAAATTTTCCTCCTTGTGATCTTTTGTGGTTGTGGAATCCTCTGGTTCATTGAGCATAACATTGAATTCTTGGAATATACTAGGACCTTCAACATACTCCTCTACTTCCTCTACATTATCATCATCACTACTTTCCTCATCCCTCTTATCTTGCTCCAAGTCACGAAGATTTTGTCAACTATTATCTCAGTGGCCTACTTGCTGAAAAACCTAATTTATCTTCATACACTAGGGTTCTTAGCATCAATAGTAGGGTCAATATCTTTAGTATTATCTTGTTTGTTTATGTTTTAATTATTCACATTAGTCACCTCCACATCGGAGATAACTTCCTTCACATATTAATTAATAGTGGCTTTTTTATTCTTTTTTTTGGGGTCTGTTTGCCAAGCTTTTTGGGAGGCGTGTTTTTGAGCTCACACAACCCAATAACGGTAGATTTTTTACTGAGTTTTTTATGGGTTTTATCCTTTTTGGGTTGCTTGGTTGGGGGTTTAGGAGGTTTCGTGGAGTCCTCGATGCAAGTGTTCAGAGGGATTTCAAGGGGAGGAGAGACAGTAGACAAATCTTCCACAAGGCTAGCCCTAATTGGCTTGGGGGGATAGAGTGCCAAGTGAAAATAGTATAACCTAAGAATCAACCCCTAGTGGAGCGGGATGGGGGGCTTGTCAAGGTTCTTGATAGATATCTCAGTTGCCTCATTGACAAAAATTTTAAGAGAAGACAAAAGGTAAAATGGAAAATTGATTAGCAAATGATTTCAAAAATGATTTAATAGTGGCATATGGTAGTAGTAATAGCATTTATACCTACCTTCGAGAGTAACATATTTCATTAATATTAGGCATACATGGTCCCATGGAGTGGGGAGCTTACCATGGTCATAACTTGCATGTAATTTGATAGGGTTTTCACCTTTTTGAAGCACTAGTTCATGTTGTCCATGTCTTGAACCTTCATGTGATTCTTAAATTTTTTCCCATTGCAAGAAAGGCTAGTGACATGTGCAATGAATTATTCACTGACTTCAAAAGAAATCTCACCAACCTTAACCTATGTTTGATTCTAACCATTTTTTAATTGAATTGAAATATTCTCATCATGACCACTGAGACTCTTCATCGACGATGCAATCCCCCCTCCACACATATTTACCAAAGTAGGGCATCCTTCCTGAACTCTTCACACGATCCAAGCTTTGTTTTGACCCTTTCTCCACCCATCATTAGTTCTAAATAAAGTTGGTAACCCTAAATATGTTTATCTCTATGATGATTTATGCAACTAAGGTAGAAATGTCTTTTATGAATGAGATGGGGTTTTTCCTTGTTGAATTTCATATAAACCAAGTCATATGAAGGGCTAGGTAAAAGTTGGCAAGTCATGTCTAGGATATGGGGATTCCACGACCATATCTGATTTATCTGGATATTTTCCAAATTGGCATCACAATTAAGTTGGGTAACCCACATCCACATGCCATCAATCATTATCATATGCTCAAATTTTTAGTTGCACATATTAGGATTAATGAGGCCATCTTGGGTGGTGGGATATTTATCATAAACCAATTACTATCAATTTTTAAATTACTAATCATTATTATCAACCTCGTCAATTGAGCATCCCTTTTTTTATCCTAACCATTTAATCTCACGATCAACCTTAAATTTAGATTAATAATTGAATCCTAGAGGCAACTGAGCATAAGATAATTTTCCCTCAAGGACCGTGTGTTCATTTTCTCATCCACTATCCAAGTCCACGACCACCCGCCCATCATGTTAGGGCAAGAAATTATGACAAGTGTGAGTAGGAGTATTAGGATAACCCTTAAGAAATTATTTTGATCTCTCCACGTTTTGAATGTTGGTATAGTTTTATTCAAGGATTAAACCCCTAACCTTGGCTGACAGACATGATTTTTCCCTCCAACATCTAGTTGAATCCAAAGAAATCCCCAAGTTTTTCATAGCGTCTGCCACCCGATTACCTTCTTTGTAAATATGAGAAATATTGATGCTCTCCAATCCCATTAGGAAGTTCTAAACATCAACTATAATATTATAACAAGTCCATCCTATCATCTCTTTACCTCTAACAACATCTATAATAGTTTTAGAGTCACCTTCCACCTGCAATCTTTTTATCCCTAAAGGCGAGGCAATTTTGATTCCCCCTAACATAGCAATAGCTTCAACTACCATAGATGACTATTCTTAAAGGCCCCCAATAAATCCAACAATAAACTTACCATTAGAATTTTTAATAATGTTACCCATGCTAGTTGAGCCTAGGTTTCCTTTGGAAGCCCCATCGAAGTTGAGTTTTGACTAGCCCAATGGTGGTGGTTTCTATTTGGTATTCTATCTTGCCATAATTTTAGAATTATCAAAGGAGTCCAAGTCCAAATATAAGCCCCATCTATGAGCAATATTTGAATCTACTTCATTAGGGGGCCTACCTAGGATTTTCCAGTTGCACGTAGAGACATTCTCAACAAACAGCTCAGAACAAGAACCAAAGACCTCCTTGGAACTCTTTTCTTCATTAAGGAATATCCTATTGTTCCTTTCCTTCCAAATGTGCTAGTATATGTTGGGGGAGACATGTCTCCAAACCTCCCTAATTAGAGTGTGAGTGAAGGGGTAGATCCAATTTCACCTGACCTTTGATATTGCCATTCATTGACTAGTAGGCACCTAGATTTTGTAGAGCCCCAAACCTCATCAGAGAAGGGGTAGTGTAATAATAAATGAGGCACAAATTCCTCATTCATTTTATATAAATTACATCTATTAGGAATCTAGAAGCCTCACTTTCTTAAGTTATCTTGGGTTAGGATTATGTTGTGAGCAATGGTCCACCAAAAGAAGTTTATCTTTGGTATTAGGTATTGGTTGCATATTTTTTTCTATAACCCTCCACAATGACCATGCTCCAACAACATAATGCAAGTTGACTTGGCAGTGAGGTCTCCTTTACTCTCTTTAGCCCAAAAGAAGCTATCCTCATTCTAGAACATAGGGATTCTAGTTCAGGAAAGAGCTTTATGGAGGGTATTAGCTTTTTGTCTTAACTCTTGATTGTTGTAGCAACATCTCTCTATATTTTTCTATTTTTGAGATCTTAGGCATCTAATGAGGTAGTCAACAACACTCCTACCAAGGAAGTTTGAAGTAGGACCCTAGAGGTCCTTAAACATTATTTGGTTTAGGGTTTGACGCATGATCCAAGAATCTTCCCAAAATTTAATCCTGGATCCATTCCCCAATTTCCATCTTAGACCTCCCTGAAGTAGTTGTTTTTATTTAAGAATGTTATTTTAGATTAATGACCCATGGGGACCATGTTTAGCTATGGAAATACTCCTGATAAAAGGGATGTCACTTATGTATTTGACATTCAAGATAGTACACCAATCCTTTTTGTTTTGTAAAAGGTACCAACCCATCTTAGCTAGGAGAGCTTTATTAGTAGTTTGAATTTTTCTAATCCCAAGACCACCACTAGTTTTAGGAATGTAGACCATATCCCAATTAAGTAGAGCCAACTTTTTATTTTCCTTTGTACCATACCAGAGGAAGTTCCTTTGGATTATTTCTAACTTTTCAATGATGTATCTAGGAATTTTGAATAAGGAGAGGAAATAAACAGGTATGCCTTGAAGAGGAGCATCAAGAAGTTGTAGTTTTCCCACATGGCTTAGGATTGTACCTTTCCATCTAGCAAGTTTTTTTTGTAGCCTTTCCAACACATAATTCTAGAAATAAGAGGTAACCTCTTTTACTTTCCTAATCAAGGTGAGTGGTTCATATAATCTTGTATTTAAAGAGGAAAGGCCCAATATTGGTAGTTTCATCCTAGCTCAATAGGAGAGGGTTATGGTCGGACACCATCCTAGGTAGAGCTAGGAAGTTGAGATTATGAAGGGTAACCCAATTATGGGAGTTTAGAAATTCGTCTAGTCTAACTTGGATAAGGTTTTCACCAAATCTCATGTTTGTCCATGTGAAAAGGTGGCTATGAAGCTCTATGCCTATAAGCACAATTACATTCAGTAGTTCAACCAAGTCTGCCATATTGTCAGTGTAGTCTATCAGACCTCCATATTTCTCTGAGGGGTAGAAAGGGGAGTTGAAATCCCCCACAAGCATCTAATATGCCTCCTTATTTCCTAGAACCAACATGCTTAGCTCGAGCAATATATTTTTTCTAGCATTTCTCATGTTGGGGGCATAGATATTTAGGAAATTCCAAGAAAGAATGTAGTAGTTGAGAACTCAATACCCAAGCAATGATTAGAATGGAAAATAAGGATTCACTCATCTTGTTAATGTTCCACATTGTAACAAGGCCACCTAAAGCTCCAGTAGCCTCATTGATCAAGAAGTGGGCAGAAGGCCATATATTCTTAGCAATGGTTTCAAAATTAGTGTTGTTCATCTTAACTTATTGCAATAAAAGTATGCCAATCTCGTTCTCTAAAATATAATTTTTAGAGGTAGTTGTTTGTGAGGGTTATTTAGCCCTTTGATATTCTAGGAGAGGAACTTAATTTGGATGTCTTCTTTGAGGAAATATCTAGCATCCTTTGTTTGCTAATAGCTATCTCCTTTGCAGTTTCCCTTTGCCTTATTTTCCTTTGGAAGGGTCTACCTACCTTGGTTTCAACACCTACATCTGCCTTCTCCAACTTACTTTTTTTGGGAGTTGTATAACCATCTAAATCTAGTAGGTGACCATCAGCTTGGAAACATACCACAACTTCTATAGGGATAGTTGGACTAGTACCTAATGGAGAATTTGCACTTTCACCTTGTGGGAGAGGGGTTTCCTCAGGGGTCTGACTATTGGGTGGTTCAAATGTTATTTCCCCCTCTTCCTTATCCTTTAAATCAAATGGTAATTTATCTTTCAATCCATGCATTGAAAGCACACCCTTCTATAGAGTATCTTTTATCACATTTATGTACTTAGGAGATGCAAATTGTGTTAGATGAGTATTAATCTTTGTTTCCCTTTTGTCACTTGGTTTTCCCCCCTCTTCCTTATCCTTAAATTCAAGTGGTAACTTTTCTTTCAATTCATTCATTAACAACACACTCTTTTGTAGGACAATAATAGGCATTGCCATGTTATCATGAGATATAAAATGTGTTGGAGTAGCAAACTTTGCTTCCTTATTCCCAGATTTATGTGGAGTTGTAAGGATGTTAAGAATATCATATTTAAAGGGATAGACCTTCAAGGAGCCACCCAAAAGCACTGTAGGTCCTTTGAGTTTATTTTGACCCTTTACAGAGGCTTTGCAGTCAGAGATTAAGTGACCAGATTTGGAACATTTTTTACAAAATATAGTAGCATTCTCATAGAAGATTGGTTGGAACCATTTCCCATATTTAGAGTTCAGAGTAAAAAAATTCAGGGGGGTCTTATTGATATCAATATTGACACAAAAGTAGGTGAAAACTAACCTAGATTTCATCTTTGTTATGATGTTAGTTGTTATGAAATGTTTGAGGGAGTTTCCAATCCATTGGAATACCATTTCATCCCAAAAATTGAGTGGTAGCCTAGGCAGTCTAATCCAAACAGGAGCAATTTTGTTGAGATTTATCGTTGGGTCAAACCCTGGCTTCCATCTACAAAGGGATAAGTTATGTTTGTCATAAAACCAAGGGACTAAGAAAGGATTAGCAGAAGATTATGCTTAGATGTGAACTTGAATAGGAATAAACCTCCTACCATGGCACTCACCTCAACACTACCCTTCAAACATCATTTGGTAGTGGTCCACTGATGAGCCATATCAATGGAAGGATGAAAGGAATTTTTTTCCTACCATAGCATTCTTTGTAGAGGAAACTATCCTTTCAATAGTGGATTCTAGAAGAGTTATCTCCATTCTAGAGTTAGTGTCATAAAAACAGGAAAAGTGTTCTCCCCCAAAGGAATCTTGGTTTGCATTGATGAGAACATTTTTCTATACCTTGGGGTCTGGGATAACAAGATTCATGGGAACCACACCATTCAATAGAGAGTTACTGGAAGGAGGGTCCCTTGAGGATGGGGGGACAACATGCTCTAGATGTATGCTTGTTTCCAACAGGGATAGAGGGAACCATGAGGTTCCCCAAGAGAATCGATTACCATACACAAAGAATTTGAAATTGTAGAGCGAGAATATTTTGAACTCCAAAATTAGCATACAAAATATGTTATGTTACTATGATGAGAAAATTTCTCTTTTTTAAACCATGTTAATATTTTATATATGAATTCTTAAATTTTTTACCCTAACTATGACAAACTTTGATTTTCAAGAAAAAATCTTCAACTTTTTGGCCAAAATGTGGACTCAATTTCATATACCTATCCTCAAATTAAGGGTGGCATGTAACCTACATCACTCAATATTACTCCATTCATTAGAGCATTACATTTGGACCATGATGATGACTAGTGTCCACTTGAGTATTGTCTCTTAGTGTAATAATGATAAATATTTTCTACATCACACAACTTATCCAAGCCTACTTATCCAATCAACCAAGTGATGACTAAGTATCCATTTCTAGGGTTAGCTATCATCTTTATCCATTGGGTGTCTCTTGCTAAGTCACCAAACTAGTTTCTAGTTTTCAAGGTTGGCTACCATATTTAGCCACAATATGGCTCCCACCAAGTTGCAAAACCAATTTCTAGTTTTCAATTTTGGTTATTGTCTTTAGCCATGGGTGGATTCCACCAAGTTACCAAACCAATTTCAAGTTTCTAAGTTCCCATTGGGTTAGCTGTTGTCTTTAGTCACAAGGTGGCTTCCATCAAATTTCTAAACCAAACCAAATCAAATTGAACCAAGTCCCTAAATCTTTTCCAAATTGTCATCATTACCCTTCTTGTTACCCTAGCATGACCCTATTTTATAGGTGGCTCCTTGATATACCTTGTCATTTTCATCATTATCTCATTTCCAATCAATCAATTTCCAAGGTATTCATTATCTAACTTTTCCACTGTGAATCACCATTAAGCTTCCCATCCTTCTAAGATTCTTCTTAGGGAGTGGATCTCCATAGATTTCTTCTACCAAAAAAAAGTTAAATATCAAGCTTGTATCTATTAGGCCACACAATATATAAGGAAAGTATTAGTGAGGTATCATAAAGCCTCATAATTTAGTCAATTAATGTTTTTTCAAACCAATTGGTCCAAATATATGCAAGAGGAAGTTAGACATCCTATTCTAAAGAGTGATTTTTAGCTAAGAAACAAAGAGTGATTATGCTAAGATTAAATCTAACTAGAAAATAATTTTGGAATTTTAATCTATAGAAAAAATTGTAATTTAATCTACATAAAACCATTTAAAACTATTATTTCAAAGAAACAAATTCTTTAACTACTTAGTTGTTTCAAATGAAGATTTTAGAACTACTTTAAACTATTTCTCTTATACTACCAAATATTTTCAAACAATTTTTAAGTATTTGAATTTCCTATTCAAAATGTGTACTAACTTTTTGTAGACATCTAAAAATGTCTTGAGTATATCACACACTTGATTTCACTTACTAACACCATTTCTATCCTGATTCACTCGTTTTCATCTATTTAATTAAATAATGTCAATGGTTTAATTAAATTCACCATTTCTCTCTACTAGTTGAATAATTAATATTATTTGATTAATTCCCTCTTTCATGATAATTTTCATCTAATTTAATTAAATAATGCAAATTATTTAATTAAATCTCCTAAGTCTTCTCATTTGATTAAAAAATCCAAATTATTTAATTAAATGTCCTAAATCCTACTTTGATTAAATGATTTCTAATTGTTTAAATAAAACTTTAAATTCCCTTTACTTGCACAGTTAAGTAATTTCTTAATTATTTAATTGACTAATTTCTTCTAATTTTCTTCAATCATTGAAAGAATATTCTCATAAAATATTCCTCCAATTTGAATTCAAATGTGTCCCTCCTCATGAAAATATCTCTAATATAATTCCTAAAATTTAGGGAATTTGTTGAGTCTCTCAAGGATGATGAGCCCTTGATCTTATCCTTGATCCATGTATCATGAATTATCAGCCATTTGATCAATTCTTGATCCATGCCTTCATCTCTCATTCAATTTCATCCCTTCATCATTTTCCATCTTGACCATTGATCATGATTTCTAAATTATATAAATAACAGACAATTTTACATAATAATCATTCACAATCTTATGCAAACTTACTCTCTTGAATTGATTATTGAATTTTGATCAATTTGAGAGCTATTTGTGGATCATTCACTCCAATTCTTATCAATTTGCTTTGCTATAACAATGGATTGGGAAAGTTTGAGAAATCTACATCACATCACACCAAATTTGCTTCAAATTCGTAATGGAATGGGGATGTTTGCGCACTAGTTTTAGTTTGAATTCTTTGAATCGCATTTCATGATTTTAATTTTAATTATTTAGTGTTGTTAATAGAATTTCATTGAATTATTACTTTTAGTTGATCAATTGCTTGTTTAATTACTTCATTTCAGTGTTATTTGATCAATTAGATTTACATACTTACACTTTTATTTCTATGAATTGAAATACTTTTCTTATAATATGAACATACAGAATAACACATCAAAAAAAATAGTATAGATAAAATTGACCTATAGGTTTAGACTTTACAAACACAATTACTTAAACATAAACATAATGAAAAATCAAACCACTTATCTCTCCTATGTTGTTCTAATTCCTCAATTGAGTGTCCAACTCTCTTGAGGATAAAAATTTTCCAACTACAGAATCATTCACAAGTTACACTAGTGCATTAAAAAAAAATACTAGAATTTTTAATAGAGTAATCTTATATTTTTTGCATGCATAAAATTTATTGTCTAATGAACATCAGTGAGATACATAACAATGATATAATTCCTAAACTTTAGCACTCTAGACATCATGAATGAATGTTGTTACAAGTTTGTTAACATAATTTCATCAATACAAGTTCAATTGCATTTAATACAATAGTATTATCTATAAAAAAAATTTAGGAAGTCAACATAAAATAGGAGTTTTCAAACTTCACTACTTTTTGAAGAACTAGTAGCCACATTGCAATTTTTGCGACTCTTTGCAAGACATAAGATAAATTCCTTAAGAACTCTTTCCATCATAGCTTTGAACTATGAAAATTCTAAAATTGTTGTGGTTGTTCCAGAGCTTTCATAAGTGTGGCATATGTTTCCATTTTTTCATAGAATTTGTCTACTTGAGAATCACTCACTGCCCTATTTTCATAGAAAAAAAACTTTCTATTACAAAAAAATCCATTTTTAATGCAAAGAAGACAACAAGCATACATACATTACTGGTAACCAAGATAATAGATAATTTATTACATAATCACATTAACCCCATCATGATAAGCATTATAGGTAGTATAGGAAGGGGAATTTTGTATAAATTGTATGATCAATATTTATACCTCATTAGGTGCGTTCGAAGTATTTTTATTAGGTTCCAAATGAACATTAACTTTCATATTGCTAAAAATACAATCGTAACTTGATCTATTCCAATAAACACAAAATCTAAGACTTGAACAAATAAATGAGAAACCAAACTAGGAAATGAGAAGTTAAAATATTAAAAATAGAATTATTGCAGCTAAATTTGAATGTGATGATCTCAAAAGGCTTAGAATGTGATTGGATTAAATTGTGGGGTGATAAATTTCTCTCATGACCTTATCAAGTTGGTTCATGTGTTTAGATTGGTCCTTGGGTTTTTTATGGTAATTTTCTTAGTTTATCCTTTGATTGTCAATCCAGGAACATAAGCTTGTGAAAGGTTTTGCAACAATCTACCTAAGGGATGAAACTAATGAACTAGGTGGAGATGAATGCAATGCTACTTAATCTATGTTTATTCTGAAATTTGGCTCTCAAACCTCTTGTCGGTTCTATGATAGGAACCTATATCAAAACAATTTGCAACATAAACCGATTAACAGTAAACAATAAACAGTATCACTATTCCACACTACGAACATAATATAATCAAAAGACATAATTGAAATGGAATGCATTAAACTTTACTCACACATATTGATAATCAAACTAATCAATGTTTACAATATACAACACATTGAATTAAACCCATATGCATTTAACAACAAACAGTGATAATTGCAAACTAATTCAATCACATAAAAATGAATGTAAAGCTAAAACATTAATTACCACACAATGCACACCTACTATAGTGATCACCAGGTAATCGAGGAAGTGGGCCCTACCTTCTTTGATTATCAGGTGATGAAGCTTATGAACACAAGTTACTGCACACTAATCAACATACATCTAGATAACATCACAGTTTTTTAAATCACGAACAAAAGTCTATATCAATGTATTATTATCATCTATATAAATTGAGTCTTGGCTTACATATTTATAGATACTATAGAACGATTAAATTTATAACCACTGTTGGATAAAAACATATAAGATTTTTTGGTTGTTTCGTCCTATGGCCAACAACCTTAAAAGATAATAAAAAATAGCTTATAGTCTTTTGCCATTGTTTCAAAACGACACAACTTAAAACAAATAAATATAACTCAGCACTAATTCATCCAAAATGTCAAATGACCCCTGAATGACCTTAACTTCACTCCACCGATGCCCTTTTCCACGTGCCATCCATTAATTATTTCTTGGTACCAAAATCATAGAGTTAATCAATAAATGATCAAAGGATTTTCATATATTCATGGGGTTTTATCTTTCCTTTGCATTTAAGAAAATATCTTCAATTCATTAACAAATGGTGATAGGAACAACAAAAGATACTATGAAATGACAAAGTTTAAAGGAAAATTAAAGGTAAAACAAAGACATATTTCACCCCCATCATTTCCCCCTAGCTTAGGGTTTTGCATGTCCTCATGCAAAAGAATGTAAAGTACAAACCAAGAGAAAAAGGAGTTAATTTTTGCATTGTATCAGTGACTCCTTTAACCCATGACTAGTCTAATGCACACATCTATTTTTTATGCTCTTGAATGGTCATGAGGCATGTACTAGAGGCATTTGTCTGCTCAAGTGTTGCATTGAGTTGGTGAATCTCCTCTATTTGTGAGGAATCAAGAGAGCATGTGTCTTGAACCTATTTTTGAAGGGCTTCATTCTCCTCAGCACCTTAGCCAAAGAATTCTATTGTGCTTGATTTTCCTCTCTTAACTTGGCTACCAAATTTTGTAAACCTTGTATCTCTTCATTCATTAACAGAGTATTTTCCTTTGTCAACTTGATTACCAAGTTTTCTAGGCCACGAATTTCCTCATTTGTTAACAAAGGATCTTCTTCCCCTACCTCTTGGCTTCCAGTGGGGGGTGTTTCCATATGTTCCTATTCATTTCCAATTGAAATATTCAACTCATGTTCTTCAATTTGGGGTGAGAATTCAATGGTCCTTTGCTTTGCAAAGTGTGCTAAGTTGATAGTGTCTTCATCCATCAATACAATTTGAGAATTTTGAATGGTAGGGTCATCATGAACATCCTCCCCATGTGACACAAATCCTTCTTCCGTACCCTATGTAGGTTCATTCAAGGGTTTCATTATTTTTCCTTCCTTTGTAGCTATCAACGCCCCCTCTAAAACTGAAGGAGTAGACTAAGGGAGTTGGGTCTCTTGCTCACATCTAGTTTCATTTTCATCAGTAGTCACAGGTGATTTTTTGTCTTCCTTATGTTACTTCTTTGCAGCTCTCTAGAAGCATTTCCTGACCTTCTAGTCTTGTGATATATGACATTTAGGACTATACAATCATCCATTTATTTTGGTTGTTCAGAACCTAGAACATTGCTAGCTATATTTTCCAGATACTCCAACTTTTTTTGTTGTAGTAGTTGGTGATTTCTCTTGAGTTGGTGATTTCTTTTTAGTTGATGATTTCTCTTTATCACTGGAAGCAATTGAGACTTGTTTCTTTGAAGAACCAGGAGAGACCTCAATTGAAGATGTCCTACTATGCATTTTTTGCTTACCCCTAGTTTCACAAGTTGGTGTGCTAGTTTTGACAGATTTACCACTCATAAGGGGTAACACGAGTATTTTTGATGGATTTTCTACATGAGGCTAGGGTTATCTTGGTACCCTTCTTGGAAACCCTCTTCTTTGAAGGACTATAAGAATCACCAGAGGATTCTTTTGTCCTTAAGTCTTCACTATGTTCATTTGAAGAACTTTCATTTTTACTATCCTTATTTGACTTTGTGCCTACAAACTCCTCATTTTTGGAAGTACTAGGTGGGTTCTTAGTGATAGGAGAATCTTCCTCAGCAAATTTTTCTGGGGTATCATTACCAAGAAGAGAATCCCAATCCCATGGAGGAGAAATTCTTTTTAATTCTCTCACAACTAACAATTTGATGAGTCCATGGTGAGCTAATGAATTTCCATGTCCTTATTGAACTACTTTCCGCATTTGATTTATAAAGGAATAAAAAAAGAATAGAATATTCACAAGCATTCCCCATCGCAAATGATTCATAAGTTGAAATTGTTTAGCATAAACATATACATACCTACCTTCGTAGGTTATGTAATTTGGATGATAAAATTTGTTACCTCGTCCCAGGGCCACAAAAGTGAAGATAACTTTGTACCTTGTCCAGTGACTATTTCAACAAAATCCCCTCTTTCCAAAAACTTCTTGCACAAAGGTTTGAGGTTTGTCATGTGCTTGGAATGATTAGGAAAATACTTCTCCCCTAAGAGTGGAAACCCAGAAACATCGGCCACAACTTCTATTGAGAAAGGAATGGTTAAACCATGAAATTTCGCTTCTTCTTATGGAAATTCATTGCAAGTTCTCATGCAATCCTTTCATCATACCCCCTTGACCTCTTAAAATACACATCCCATATTGCTTGTTTGAAAATCTTATAGGCCTCGACAACTTCTAGCATCCTCATCTCTTCCATCGTTAGAAGCTCAAAACGGTGGCAATGCTCTCTTTTCATGACGCTACTAGGAGGTTTTCACTATCAAAAGCACTTTGCAAAAAGAAATCACTAACAAATGCAGAAGTTGCCACTAACAGGGATAGGCATTGGGAACAGGATACAGTTATCGAATGTAACCTAAATGGTAAGAAGGTAACTGGTAATTAAATTTAGAAGGTTGGTTGCAATGCTTAAAAAGAATGGCTCACACCGATATTATTATGGAAGCTTACAGTTACACCGATAAATGGAAAGTAATGATGGTATTAAATAAGTGAGGTCAAGTGATAATAGATTACGACGTACTTGGAAGGATATGGCCAGGATATGATGTGATAGTTTATATATAGAAAAACATGACATGGTGTATGACATGACAACTCCCCCCAACTAAGCATGTGACCCATTTGCGGGTTACATCACCAATCATTAAAAAAAAGAATATTAAATAAAATAACCAGGAAAGGAAAAAAATTGAGATATACCAAAACTGATTACCGCTGGTGGTGTGGAATGGTGATGTGGAGCATAAAGAATGGAAATAAATGGTGTCGGGGTTGATGTAGAATTACCAACCTGGAAGTGTCATTGCGAGGAATGAGGGTGTCGCAAGATGATAAGACAACACATTATCGAAACTACAACCAAAATAGTATGAATAACATAACCAATGGGAAGTATAGCTAGTGGTCCACCACATGTAGAAATGAGCATAGTGAAGAGATAACCGGAAATGCATGATACCCTAGCAAGTAGGTAGTAGGAGTGTGCGAGTGGATGGTGAAAAATGATCAGAGTGTGATCGACGGGAGAAACTAGGTGCCAAATGTCAGGTGTGGGGTTGGAAAAACCATGGAGGAAGCAAGTACCACCCAATGAAAGCAGATAAAACCAAGTTACAAAATCTTCTAGTTGAAAGAAGACAGGAACCGAGTTGCATAGGAAGCTTGCAGAATGTAGCACACCGCGAGGTGACAGGAACCCCAAAAATGGAAATAGGCATGGGGAAACCCCAAGGAACTGAGATGAAAGCTTGGTCATCTCACACCATTAGCAAAGAGATGCAATGCAAATTGGAAAGTAGGTCTTGGCACAAAAGTGACAGGAAGGCGGGGTTGTGTGCCTGTATTTTGTGTTTTTTCTTTTTCTTTTTTTTCTCTTTTTTTTTAATTTTTTTTTAAATCTTTATAATAGACTACCAATAACCTGGTTTTCACGGGCTATCACTGCTTAGAGGTGGTGGGAAACCAATTTTCACCCTTAAGATTATTTAACAATTAACTCCCACTAGAAACCGATTTTCAAACATTAACTAGCCAACAATGCCCGTAGGTTTTAGCTGTTGGATCCTTTATTGCATTTGTTTTTACAAATATCATTATTTAGAAGTGAGAGGAACAAGAGTCAAATCCTCTAGCATAGTACAAGAAAATGTCTCCCTTGAGAGGGATTGTTTGTAAAGCTTCAAACAATGCCCATTAACAAGAAGAGTCATGCGTTCAGAATCCACAGTACATAGTCTATCAACACCATTATCGTACACAACCTGAATTTCATAAGGATCTAGCCAACAAGTACGAAACTTCCCTTTGAAGTCTTGGAATCAGGATTCATAAAGTAACACCCAATCTCTAGGTTGGAATGTTCGTGACCGAATGAAGCGATCATGCCACTGTGCTCTTTGCTTCTGCACCATTTTTGCATGAAAAAGGGTCTCCTAATGCATTTCATCTAAATAATGAATTTGAGCAAGTCTCTCTTTTTGTGCTTCATTGAGACTCATCCCAAGTTGAAGAGCAATGCAGAGAGTCTTCACTTTGAATTCAATTGGCAATACAACCTTCTGGTCATAGATGAGATCATACGATGTCAGTCTAGTAGTTGTCTTCCAAGTTGTACGATAGGCCCAAACTACTTTGGGAAGTCTTTTTGCCCAATCTTTCTTGTGCAATGCTACTGTCTTTGTGAGAATATTCTCTAATTCTCGGTTAGTTACTTTCACTTGCCCATTGGCTTGCTAATGATATGGAGAGGACTTCTGATGCTTGATTTCATATTTTCGTACCAATGCAGGAATCAAGTCAAAGGTGAATAATGCTCCTTGGTCCGTGACAAATTCTCAAGGCGCACCATACCTGGTAAAAATCTCTGAATACAAGAAGTTAGCAACCTTAGTATCCCTAGCATGCTTTAAGGCTACTACCTCTACCCATTTAGTGACATAATCTGTATAGACCAAAATGTATTATTTATTCTAAGAGGGAGGATTAATAGGCCCTACAAAATCTAACGCCCATTTTTCAAATGGTTTTATAGATAACTGGGGGTGTGAAGGAATTTCATCAAAGCGAGTAGGCCGACCCATATGTTGACATTTATCACAATGTTGAACTTAATGCTTACAATCCTTATGGAGTGTGGGCTAATAGTAGCCAACAATCAAGGCCTTCTAGGTAGTCCTTTGAGCAGAAAAGTTTCCTCTGCAAGGTTTTGTGTGGCATGCGCGAAGTATGTCAAAGACATCTTCTTTAGGCACACACCGATGCATGATGTTGTCAAGGCTACATCAAAAGAGAAATCCATTGATCCACGTGTAATCACCACTGATTCCAGCCAACTTTCAATGTTCCCTTAGAGAGAAATGAGGTGGGAACTTGCAAGTAACCGAGTAATTTTCGATGTCAGCATACCATAGACTTTTTGTTAGAATTGTGAAACAAGCACAAAACCACGAGCCACTAGATCAAACAACAAACAAATACACGTTCCACGCAAGAGATCTGCAAACAATATGTGCGATATTCATCAACAAGAAAAAGCTATAGAAGAGACTTTCAAGAAGATATGAAAGCTCTAGATAATATCCGAGAGTAATTACAATAAGGGTTGAGTGCTTATAAGAGCAAAGACCTAAATGAGAAAGGGATCAGATCATGACAAGTTTCAACATCACATGAGATGATACATAATGATCTAATATTATCTTAACTGATAAAGTATAAAACACTCCTAAGTTTAGCTTAAGTGTATGAGAATAAATTAGACTAATAATCAATTAAAGATTAATTAATTATTAGCTAATGTATGGTCTAACACCCCCCCTTAAGATGAACTTAGGGAGTAGCTAAAAACCCTAAAAAGAATGTATGATGGATCCCAACAAACAAGGCCATGTAAGGTACTCATGTACAAAAAAAAGATCTCTATAATGTGGAGAAATAGAGAAAACCTCATGGGAAAAACTCTACTCCAAAAAGAGATGAAAGCCAAGTGAAGGATTGAAGAAGCCTCCAAACAAGAAAATGTTGTCCCAAAAGATATGAAGAAAGGATGAACAAAAAGAACACATCTGAAGCATGAAGAAGTTGCAAACACTGTCGTAGAATGACTGCTGGAATGTTGAAAGAAGAACCTCCGCTGAAACATATGATGATCAGGATCAAGAAGACAAGAATCTCTATGAGTGCCCCTAATGACACTACTTGAATCTGATGGCAAACCAAGGCAAACATCAAGAACTCAAAGATACAAATGGCACAAGTACCAATAGTTTGAAGAACTGATCATGTGAAAAATAGGTCACCTCCAGAAATAGGAATGCAAGAGTGTCCATATGGTAAGTGCTCCATCTCACTGAAATGCATGGGTAACCAGCTACTGCATCTGCCTAGGAACAAAATAATATATACATAGCTCACTCTAACATGAAACTAAGGAAGCATTAGCACCAATAGTAGAAACCCCCCCATAATGCTGACAAGGGAGAGGTATGACAAGTTCATTGAAATTGAATGCCTAAATGTAGTGCATGATAAAGAACCAAGAACATCTGAATGTGTAGCTAGCCACTGCATTTTCCTAGTACATAGGAACAAAATACTGTATACATAGCTCACTCCAACATGAAACTAAGGAAGCATTATCACCAATAGTAGAACCCCCCCCCATAATGCTGACAAGGGAGAGTTATGACAAGTACGCTAAAATTGAATGCCTAAATGTAGTGCATGATAAAGAACCAAGAACATCTAAATGTGTAGACATGAAAGTACAAGCAGATATAAAGAGTGTGCAAACCAAGACACACACACATGACAAAGGTATGAAGGAAAAACAAAGGAAAAAATCAACCCCCATGGAACTTTATATAATAGTGTGAGTACAATAAGGCACAAAGTGATGTGCAATATCCCATAGTACATATACAAAGCTGAGGCACTTTATTTCAATGCGTTTACAAATTATAAATACATGCAATGTGAGCCCATAAGGTCCAAAAAAGGACAACAGCTGAGAAGAAGTATTTCTGAAAATAACCAAAAATCAAATCTGGAAATCACCTGCACCACTGAAAATATCTCAAAACCAACTTTTCGATGATATCTCATTTTCCCATTTTCAACATCGTATGCAAAAGTTATGTCGAAAACACTGAAGGAAACTCTAGAAAAGAATATCTAACTTTGACTGGAAATAACAAGGACCTAAGAAAAAATATCCAAAAAATACCTACACCACTAGAAAGTACTCTGAGTCCTCTTTTCGTATCTCGTTTGCCCGATTTTGGCATCGTGGGCAAAAGTTATGGCCTCCAAGAAAGCCCTCAAAGGGAAAAATACACAGTCACTGCATAAAATTTGACATCCAAACAACCGTCACAACAAAACACTAGGCCAAATTTGACGGCCATTTGGCCGTCACTAAATTTGCACAATTCGAGTAGAGGAAAAAAATTGTTTAAAAAAAAAAAACAATAAAAAAATTACATGAATAATTTTCTTAAAAAACTTTGTTGGGGGGGTGGTTGTGCTGCCACTTGCCAATGTGGTAGGGGCGGTACCCTCCCTGCAGGGGGTGGGCCCAAGGGGCCGGCCCTTGCCATAATGGTAGGGCGGCAGTACTTTGGGTACCATCCCCAAAAAATTTAAATATAAACTTTTTTAAACAAAAAAACTGCAGTGCCCTTTTAAGGGTTTTCAAAAAAGAAATTAATGACTCTTTTTGAAGATTTTTTTGTAGGATTTTGTTTTTGAAAATTTTTACCTCAATTTGCGTGTTGGGGAGGCCATACGACCTTTCTGGCAAAAAAAAATTGCCTCAGAAACTCCTGACACGAATTTTGACGATTTGACAGATGATCTTAAGGTTTTTGGGTCTCCTGATCATGATGGTGATGTCTGTTTTGCGCCAAAATGCACCAAAAATATAGCTACCCTCTGGATCTAAAAAAAGAGCAACTACTTCAAAACCTTGTGGATCTAGCGCCAGGAATTGAAATCAGGTGAAACAAAAGTCAAATTTGACTTTCTCAATAGCTTTGGATCTAATGGCGAGGTTCTTTTCACACAAAAATGCTTCGAAAAACACCCACTTCCAAAATTTGCAAAAAAATCAAAGGGGATTCAGATCTAAAGCCTGTAAGCCTCGTTGAAGAAAAAAAATATCATAAACCGAGAAGGGGTTCACTGAATCCACACTCTAATACCATGTCAACATTATGGGGGGGTTTCTACTATTGGTGCTAATGCTTCCTTGATTTGGCATTGGAGTGAGCTATGTATACAGTATTTTGTTCCTATGTACTAGGGGGATGCAGCGGCTGGTTACCCATGCATTTTGCTAAGATGGAGCTCTTACCATATAGACACTCTTGCATTTCTATTTCTGGAGGCGACCTTCCATTTTTAAACAACAATACACCTTCCACACACCACGACCCACAGGATCAAACAACAAACAAATACACCTTCCATGCAAGAGACCTATAAACAATATGTGTAATATTCATCAACAAGAAAAAGCTACAGAAGAGACTTTCAAGAAGATATGAAAGCTCCAAATAATATCTAAGAGTAATTACAATGAGGGTTGAGTGCTTATAAGAGTAAAGCCCTAAATGAGAAAGGGATCAGATCATGACAAGTGTCAACATCACATGAGATGAGACATAATGATCTAATATTAGCTCAACTAATAAAGTATAAAAAACTCCTAAGTTTTGATTAAGTGTATGAGAATAAATTAGACTAATAATCAATTAAAGATTAATTAATTATTAGCTAATGTATGATAACTCTAACACTTTTTGCTGATATAGGAAAAAGATGCTCATAAAGGCAACATCAATTGGAATTGGTTCATCTTCACATTGCAGCCTAGAGAGAAAATCGTCCACTACATTCTCTCGCCCAGGTTTGTCAAGGATAGTAATGTCAAATTCCTACAAGAGAAGCAACCACCGAATCACTCAACTTGTAACAACTAGTTTGTTCATCATGAAGAATCTAATAGCAGAGTGATCCATATGCACAAAATTTTTGTATCTAGTGATGTAGTGGAAAAATTTATTTATTGCATAAACCACAACCAAAAATTCCTTTTTAGTGACAATTTAGTTTACCTCAGCACCAATAAAATTCTTACTGATATATTAGATAGAGTAAAAGAGAGTGTCTTCCTTTTGTTTGAGGATGGCTCCCATAGAAGTATCTAATGCGTCGGTATGTATATGGAATGGTAGTTCCCAATTGGGTCCTCACAATACAGGTGTAGTTATAAGTTTACCTTTGACGTCCTTGAAGGCTTACTAGCACTCAAGTGTCCATGAGAAGTATGCATCTTTCCCTAGCAACACAAAGAGAGGTGAGGCAATCTTGCTAAAATTTTGAATAAACCTCCTGTAATAACTAGCATGTCCTAGGAAACTACGTACATCCTTCAGAGAGGTAGGCACAAGCAATTCTTGAATGATTTTTACCTTTTTAGGATCCACTTCAATTCCTTTTGCAAAGATATAATGGCCTAAAATAATTCCTTCAGTCATTAAAATATGAAATTTTTCATGACTTAAAGAAAGGTTAGTATCAATACATCGTTTAAGCACTTTTCAAGATTTTCCTTAGCTTCATCATATGTGTCACCATAAACAATAAAGTCATCCATATACACTTCTACACAGTCATGAATTAAATCAACAAAAATACTTAGAACATCTCGTTGGAAAATAGCGGGTGCATTACACAATCTGAAAGGTAAGACATTATAGGCAAATGTTCCCCATGGGCAGGTAAAAGTAGTTTTTTCTTGGTCTTACAGGGCAATACAAATTTGGTTATACCCACTAAATCCATTGAGAAAGGAAAAGAACTTCTTCCCTGCTAGGGTATCTAAAACTTGGTCAATGAAAGGAAGTGGGGAATGGTCTTTCTTAGTGGCCTTGTTAAGGGCCCTATAATCAATACATATTCGCCATTTTCCATTCATTTTAGGAACTACTACAAGCAGGGACACCTATTGGCTATCTGATATCAGATAAATAAATCCTACATTAAGCAGCTTCTAAATTTCATCTTTAACTATCTCCCGTAAGACTGGGTTTAACCTTCTCTGGGGTTGTCACACAGGTCTACTCCCTTCTTCTATATAGATATGGGGTGTACAGGTAGCGGGATGAATACCTGTCATGTCTTGGTAACCCCAAGCAAAAGCTTCTTTATGGGCACACAACATCTTAATCAGTTCTTTTAATTAGGAGGTATTCAAATTGGGGTTGATGTTAAGTGTTTTACCAGGCAAGATTTTAGTAACTTGGGATTGTACAAGGGTATCTACAACAAGTAGTTGTGAATTAGACGAAGATGGGCCAAAATTTCTAGATATAAAAAATGGACTATATATACAATTATGTGGCAATAATTGATGCAAAGTAATAAAATGTCTAATAGACTTTGAGCTACTAACTAACGAAAAGTTTCCAAATAGGCAATTATCACTTATGCCCATAGGAAAAATCATTGTCTTAAGAACATTATCAACCAAATAATAATTTTGCAAAAAATGATTAATAAAAGTGTTTTATGAAATATCTTCAAATGCCCTACTTTGATCTATTGTCAAAATAGGTAGACTCTTCAAAATCGTTGTCAATCCATAATGGATCCTTTGTTTCCAACAATGGCTAAGCTGGAGGGTACAATGTTAATTGCTTTGTTTGCTCCCTATTTGAGATCACCGTGTTTCCAGACCTGCAATTAATGAAAGCATTAGCAACAACTAACTAAGGTCTTCCTAGAATTAAGGGGTATCCCCCCAACTTAATCTTTGGTTGCAAAATCATGAAATCTATTGGATACTCCCAAGATTTAATAGAAATAATGATATCTTATGGTTTTACGAGGGAGCGATCAACCATTTGCAAGACCATTGGAGTAGGTCTAAGTCCTTGAAGGGTCAACCTCCCCTTAGTCTCATTAGTCAGTACATTTATAGCTACTCTTAGATCCACAAGTGTATTTGGAATGATTACACCACCAATACATACCTTAATCATTGGACTTCTTGGATCTACATACTTAGGAACAAAGATTCTCCCCAACATCAAGTTTGCGAGTTGTCCAATGACTTAGATTGTCTTGGGGTCTTGCTTCTTTTGTTGTTTCCTCCCATAGAGTTCTTTGACTACTTTAGTGTACACTGAAACATCTCATATAGCCTACAACAAAAGGATTTCAATGTTAACACTACGTAATTCATTGATAAAATCAAAACCAAGTTGAGATGTTCCCTACTATTTTGGTCACTCTTGCAACCTATCTGGAAATGGAGGCTTTGGTTGCTCTTCCTCTGGCTTAGCTAGAGAATCTTCAACTTTTGTGATGGTTGGCCCTTGGAGGTTCTTCCCTAACCTTAGGTGTACACCATCAATCTCTAATGCATTGGTAGGGTAAGTTGGAAATCCTGCCACTTCATTATTATAAACTGGTTGCACCACCTTATTATTTGGATTTGGTGATGGTTGTGTAGGCATTGGCATGGATTTTGGAGGATGATCTAAGTTAGATGGTTGATTAGGTGACGAGATAGGTGGAAAGAGTTGTTGAGATTGTTGATATGGATTTATTGTTGGAGGTGGTGGATATAGATGGAATGATTGATATTGTGGGTAAGGTGGTGGCGGTGCTCGCCATGCTTGCCACGATTGTGGAGCAGGCGAGTATTATTGTGACCACTAGGGGTAGTATGGAGGTTACTGCCAGCCTCCATACCATCCATGTTAGTTTAGGAAAGAATTCTGTTGAAAAGGATTTTGGGGTACAACTTGATAATCGGTTGGGGGCATTGCTCTTGGTTGTTAAGGTCTTCATTGGGCCATGAAGTAAACGAGTTCATTTGTGTATTCTACCTCGGTCATCCCTATGCGAAGACATTTTAAGGTAGTTTCCCTACTCACTTCCTCTAAAGAAGATATTTTTGTTGTATTATATGGACACTCTTCACCATTATGCCTCTTTCGACAAATAGGACAAAAGACAACTAAGGCTTTTTCAGCCTCCTCTTGCTTCCTCCATGTATAAAAAGTGTCTATCTATTTACCCATATGATTTAATAAATTAGTCTTGAGGTGCTCAAGTAGATTACCTATCTCACACTTTATCATACCTACTATATTTCCCAAGGAAGAGAACTTACTTCCATAATACCTCCCCGAACATTGAGATCTCGAGTAATTCTTCCAAATGTCACAAATATTGTAAAAGCTCAATTTAGAGACATCACCTTTACCTATTAAATTTAAGGCATCCATAGTATCATCCCTTATTCCCCTAAGGAACAAAATTTTAACGGTATCAGGAGTTAGCCTTGGTTTTCAAGATCATTGAAAGTTGAACATGAAGCATTCAAGGTAATCTTCCATGAAATTGTCTTCTTTCTATGTCATACAAAATATTTCCTCCCAAACCTCTTTTGTTTTAAAATACTCCTAATACTTGGTCAAAAATAATTCCTTCATGACTTCCCATGTTTTGATATTCCTGAGGTTCATGAACCAACGCAATGTTGCATCCTTTAACGTGGCTGGGAACAATTTGAGCTTTTGTGCATCACTCTGATAATCATAGTTGTGGCACAACACATCAAACTCAAATAAGAACATGTCAAGATCCTCAATAGAAAGACCATGAAAGACAGGTAGAGCGGAATGAGGAATATTTTTCATAGGGAAATCTTCTTCAAGATGTGCTATTGGAAACTCGAAGGTGACTAGATTATTGTTGGCTAATGCTCTCTCATTGTTATTATTATTGTTGTTGTTGAGATCAGCCATGACTTGGGACACCCAAGGGGTGAAGAATGTTTTGAATGGCTTTTGATTTCCTAAGGATGGACCGACCCTCGACTCATAAGATTCTCAAAATAATTTTCCTACCTTCTTTTGTAATTCTTCAGAAGACTCTGGATGGATACCAGAAGGGTCTCAACAATGGTAGACTCAATAACACACTTCTTGATATTTGGTTCGGGTAACTCTTTCTCAAGTGATGTATGCACAACTAATTATTGTAATTTGGTTTTCAAATTTTCTTGTTGTGAGCTACCTCCTTTAATTAATGATTTTGATTTTTTTTTTATCTTTATGGGTGTGTATTACTCCCCTTATCCTTTGTAACAAATCTCCCTCTACTGTCCCTACTACGATTCATGCACCTATATGACTTACAAAAAAACAAAGTAAGGGTAGTTATCCAAACGAGGTTGACTGTCGCGTAGACTTTATCCTTAGCGCAATGCTCCTAACTTAGTTCACTAGGCTGACAAGCCTTTAACACCATTCCCTGACAACGATGCCAAAATGATTAGATTAAACTGTGGGTTGATAAATTGCTCTCATGACCCTATCAAGTTGGTTCATGTGTTTAGATTGGTCCTTGGGTGTTTTATGGTAATTTCCTTAGTTTATCCTTTAATTTTCAATCTAGGAACGTAAGCTGGTGAAAGGTGTTGCGAAAATAAACCTAAGGGCTGAAACTAATGAACTAGGTGGGGATGGATGCAATGCTACTTAATCTATGTTTATTCTAAAATTTGGCTCTCAAACCTCCTGCCACTTCTGTGATAGGAACCTATATCAAAACAGTCAGCAACATAAACCGATTAACAGTAAATAGTAAACAATAAATAGTATCACTATTCCACACTACAAATATAATATAATCAAAAGACAAAATTGAAATGGAACACATTAAACTTTACTCACACATATTCATAATCACATTGATCAATGTTTACAAGATACAACACGCTGAATTAAACCCATATGCATTTAACAACAAATGGTGATAATTGCAAACTAATTCAATCACAAAAAAATGAATGTAAAGCTAAAACATTCGTTACCACACAATGCACCCTTACTATAGTGATCACCAAGTAACTGAGGAAGTGGGCCCTGCCTTATTCGACTATCAGGTGATGAAGCTTATGAACACAAGTTACTCCACACTAATCAACATACATCCAGATAACATCATGGTATTTTGAGTCATGAACAAAAGTCTATATCAATGTATTATTATCATCTATATAAATTGATTCTTGGCTTACATATTTATAGATACTATATATCAGTTAAACTTATAATGACTGTTGGATAAAACATATAAGAGTCTTTGGTTATTTCGGCTTCTGGCCAACAACCTTAAAAGATAATAAAAAATAGTTTATAGTCTTTTGCCATCGTTTCAAAATGACACAACTTAAAAAAAAAAATACAACTCAACAATAATTCATCCAAAATGACAAATGACCCCCGAACGACCTTAACTTCACTCCATCAATGCCCTTGTCCATGTGCCATCCATTAAGCATTTCTTGCTACCAAAATCATCGAGTTAATCAATAAATGATCAAAGTATTTTGATATATTCATGGATTTTTATCTTTCCTTTGTATTTTATAAAATATCTTTAGTTCATTAACAAATGGTGACAAGAACAACATAAGATACTATGAAATGACAAAGTTTAAAGGAAAATAAAGGTAAAACAAAGACATATTTTGCCCCATCAAAATGGCCACAAAGGGTCCTAGAAAAAAAATGGAAGTTATAAAAGGTGTTTTGTACAAAAGGGGTGAGGTTGGATAAGTATAGGGGCACAAATGTCCTACCACTTATACAAGGAGACACAAATATCCCTAGGGTCAAGTATATCACCTAGAATTAAAGCTTTGGGAGGTATTGTGGATTTTGTTTAAGTTTTCCACTTGATCCTATTCACAATAGATAAAGAAAAAAGTGGGTCAAAATATGAAAATAAGCCTATGAAATAGACAAGAAACGCTAAAACAAAAAACTACACGTATCAAAATCTAAATTTATATCTTAAAATAGATTGTGTATGACTATCAATAGTTCTAGTATAAGTTCAAATATTATGGGATGTGTCCTTTGAAAAAAAAGCATATTAGATAGTGTAGATGTATCATAGGGATGTGTTGGCACCTTATTAGAATGCTCATCAAATTTTGGGGAAGCCTTGTGATGTATTCTAACTTGTTTTTATCTCTTCACCTGCCCCAAAATTGCACAAAACACCTCCAAACTAGAAACCCTTCAAAATTAAAATGTCAAATGGGAGTCTACCTCATTCAACCCCTTGTGGGTAACTCCAATAAGATTCTTCACATGGAAAAAAGAAAGTGTGTACATGTAGATCTAAGTGGTTGTGATAAAATGTAACAACAATGACCAAAAAAAATAAACTCTTAGGTGGGAAAACTATGCTTAGATGGTGTGTGGAAACTGATGGATGAACAAGGGAGATAGAATAAAATTCCACAAGACAAGGATAATTACTTGATGACAAAGGTGTGATATGTGATCTAATAGCTAGGTGTATATATGTTTGAAAAGTGGGAATGAGGTTTTGATGACTTGGAATGGAGAGAAAATAGGGGGAAACTAGCTAGGATGCATGAGGAAAACAATAATAAGGGCATCAATCAAAGAGGCAAAGAAATATCCATAGCTCAAGCTAGAAAATGGTGTGAATTTAGCCAATGTTTATTGATAATGTACCTAAAAAATTGGATAAATGGAAAGAGAACACTTGCATAGGGGAGATTTAAACAATTTGGATTCATTTTTTTAAGAGGAGGAACATGGGCCTATAAATAAGTTTCTACTAATTTTTTGAGCACATTTGAATCATGTTAGGTGGATCATTAAGAAGTTATACATTAATTTTGGTAGAAAAAATTACAAAAACTACCCTTTCTAGGTAAGGAGCATGAACAATGATGCACATAAAATTTAATGGTAGACAAATTAATTTTCTAGGGAATACTAAGGGAGTCAAGTTAAAAAATTTAGAGGTGATTTCATGTCTCTGTAATCATTAGGATAAATTTATCAACTAAGAAAGGCCTTAAAACACACATACTAGGTGGACACTAAAATGAGTGCAAAAGAATAGTAAAAGAAGTTATAGGGTATACAATTTTTATTATTAGAGGTAGAACCGACAAATGTGTTAATAAGTCATTAACCTGTAGTACTAAATTCTCAATGTGTTGTGAAAGATTTCTTAAGTCATACTAGGTACTATTGAAAGCTTATCAATAACTATGCTGGCATTTTCATGCCCTTAGAGGATTTAGTGAAAAAATAAGACCTCTTTAAATGGAAGAGCACACATCAACAAGCATTTAAAACAATAAAGGAGAATATGGATATGGCACCAATATTACAATTAATGAATTGGAGTACACCATTTTACATTCATGTTGATACATCAATCACTATAATTACAATTATTTTGCAAATTGGTGAGGGGAATTTGCATCATTCTAAAAACTTTTCAAGTAGAAATTTAGTTGTGTTGATCATAATTAAATAATATAATATAAAGCTCTAGCCATGGTTTATACACTACAAAATTTCAACAATACCTCCTTGTCACTATACTTGTATTCTTTACATATCACCAAGTACTAAAGTACTTAGTTAATAAGCCCATGCTTAATGATAGAGCATGTTTATGATTGATTATTTTTCAATATTTTCAATTTACAATTATTGTGCACTTGGGTAAACATCATGTTGGCCCAAATCATTTACCCCACATTAAGACCATGGAGATCAACTCAATACATAGATGATGGGATCCTTGATACTCAAATCTTTTAGATTGAGGTCATTCTAAGTGGTAATAATGGATATTACGACATTTATAACATCTAGACAAGATGTCTCAACATATATAACTACTTAAACAAAGCAACACATAGTTCTTTAGTAACTTGTTAATGTATAATTATATAAAATGTGTATAGGCAGGTGTTGCATCACCATGTACAACAATATTAGCGTATCATTGTGCTACAAGAGTCATGAAGGGTAAGAACAAGGTCATTATCAAGGGAACTTAACATCACAAAAGATAATTTAGGTCAGTTTTTAGTGGCCAATGTTAGCTCCTAAAGTCATAGCTCCACATTCGCAGAGGTAGTCCTAATCAATACTCAAGGCCAATGAAACATGTCATATTAAGGATAAGGTTGAAAATCATCAACTAAATATGGACAACAAGGGGCTAATGCTTAAGAATTGAAAATATCTCCTTCACTTAGGTTTAACTAAACTTATGAGGGTGCTCCTAGAGGTCACTCAAACATGACAATTAAAGAGAAATGACATAAACATGACTAAAACTAGTGTATTATAAACTTGAAGATTTGTCACTAGGTTCATGATATACTAGCTACTCACAAGATCTATAACAAAATTAATACATACTCTTGCACATGTAACATGAGGCAAAATCATTCTATATTTCTAAAATTGAATCCACTTAACTATTTGTACATGTAGGCAAGAGACAAATCTTTTGATATTTTATCAACTTTATGATTGTATAAGATATAAGTCACATTACTAGATCATGAAAGCATGGAAAAACCTAACATTTACTCTATAAATACCAAGAGGAATGATTAAATAAAAATACATTTGGTCTCTCACCATCTAGATTGGTACCTATTCCACTAGGGAAAAAGGTAAATCCCTACAAGAGAAATTGAAATAAAATGATGAAGGATTACATATCCAAACTCTAGAAGATCAAGAATCCCACATGACATCTAATTTAAAGATCCATCACTAACCAAGTACAATCCATTTGAAATAAGAAAAACTAAGGTACAAAATCCTTACAAATTTTTACAGTATTGTGTCACAAACTATCCCTCAATACAACTAATCCAACAAATGTGGATATAAACACTTCATATCATTGCTCATGAAAAAATTCAAGAAAACCCCTAGTAGTCATGGAGACATTGGCTACACCCTTGATATTAGTGTACATAGTTGACTTGTAGCTATATTAACTCTTAATTAATTCATATTATCTTTATTATATTGTTATTTAGTTAATTAGGTTGACCTAAGGCTTATATAGGGCTACCTAAGTCAGCTTGGGTGATATCCTAGGCGTAAATAAGGTATATATAGGAGGTAATGAGTCTTATTTCATCATCAAATTGTGAATTGTGTTCTCATTGGATATATTTGGAGGTTTTCACCCTTAAACTGGGTTATTATTCTCACTATTATTAAGTATTTTTAGCATATTTTCTCTCATTTTCTTCTATTGTGCAAGTTATTTCATAATAAGTAGTATCAAAGCATGATCTTGGATTTGTGACAAGAAGGCATTTTTTCAATTTTGGAGGTCATTTTGTAAAATGCATATCTCCCATATTTGGATTTTTTTTGTTTAATATTTAAATTTTAAGAACATATGCAAGAAACTACAATCTAGATTTTAGAGGAATTAGAGCATAATTGAGCTATTTACTGCAGAATTAGGGTTTCTACCCAATTTATTTGGAAAGCACATATCTTTTAAATCCTAGAATTTCTTCCTAATTTTTAATGGGGTTTTGAAGAAGTAAGAGAGGTTCCTATAGTAAAATTTTTAGAGTAATTGGAGCTTAATTAAGTGATTTTTTGTAGACTTAGGGGTCCCAACAAATTCACTCTCAAAACTGCAAAACACAATTTTTAGGAGATTTTTCTAGGAAAGTTCAACCTAGACCCTAATAAGTTATAGTAAAAATTTTAGATTATTTTAAATTTATTTATGTGATTTATCACATTTTTTTTTTCAACATGGCGGAGCCTACACCAAGAGGCAAAAAGTGCTACCACACCAAGGAAATCTTCAGATAAGGATGATGTAGAAATTGAGGATATTAACCCTAATGATGAAATCAACAAGGCCAAGGGTGAAATTTCATCATTGAAGAAGGATATGAATGAAGAAATTTTGTCAATAAAAAGGGACATGCAAATGAATATGAGTGATTTAAAATCAATTATTCATGGTATTAAGTATAAGGGAGGAGATTCACCTAGTAAGGTGGAAGATAATGCTTTTGTTGGACATGAATTTTTGGAGTTGACTTAGATCTCAAAAAGGATCATCCATTTAATAATAACATACCTCAATAATTCATACCCAATTTTGATATGAGAAAGTTTTATTGCAAGGATTCAACTAATTAGCTTTGCCAAGTAGAGCAGTTCTTTGATCTTCATCATGTTCCTACTCAATAGAAGATGGTTATGGCATAATTATACTTGGAACCAGATCAATTTATTTGGTATCGTTGTTTATGTGATGAGAAGAGAAAAAAAAGGGTTGTGTGGTCATATGGTCAATTTTTCAAGAGGAACTTTCTACTCATTATGGAGATAACTTTATGGATAACTACTTTTTCCAAATCACTATATTAAAGCAAATAAGTACAATCAATGAATATACTCAATAATTTCAATACCTTTGTCTAAGAGTAGAGAATTTGATAGAATACAATTTAAAAAAATTATTTCTAGGAGGTTTAAAGGACCATATAAAATATGAAGTGTGCTTGTTCCAACCACAATCCTTATCACAAGTGATACTTATGGCAAGACAAGTTGAGGAGAAGTCTTTGGCCAATAGGTGACAAGGGATTGTAAACATAAGAGAAATGAGCTCTTCTACACATTCATTACCTCAACCTACTAGGTTTACTCCACAAAAAATTGAGGAGAAAAAGCAAAATGGTTGTGATTCAATTGTGATAGCAAATACAGTTGAGGACTTAAATACTATGAAAAGAAATTGTTATATATTAAAGGAATGAGTGAGGAAGAAAAGGAGGAACCATTATTAGAGGGTAATAGGGATTCAAATGAGGAATCACATGATTCCCAACCAATCATTTCTTATCATGCACTCTCAGATTTTAGTGCCCCACAAAATCTCAAGGTAGTGGGTTTCTTAAAGAAGTAGAAAGTATTGATCGATTCAAGTAGTACTCCTAATTTAATCAACAAAAAGTTGGCTACTTGTCTAAATTAATTTACATATCCAAATCTAGAGTTTCAGGTCTTGATTGCAGTTGGTGGTACTGTTAGTTGTTTTGGAAAACTCCACAACATTAAATTATCCATGTGAGATTATCACCTTAATTGACAAATGTTTGCTATCTCCATGGGTGCAACAAATATTGTTTTGGGAGTACAATGACTTACTACTTTAGGAACAATTGAGATGAACTTCCAAGAACTATTCATGAGATTTTAATAAGAAGTAATTACAATAGATCTAAGAGGATTGAAGGAAAAGTCTCCACAAATGGTAAGCACTCATAAAATGTAGAAATTTCTTAAGAAAGGAGCTAATGGATTTTTGGCCCAAGTATGTTCAGTAGAATCCTATCAAACTAATGTTCCCACCCATCTAAACTTACAAGCAATAATTGATCGTCACTCAATGGTTTTTAGAGATATACCTAAATGAATTCCTCCTAAGAGGGATCATGATCATTCCATACAACTAGCTCTAGGGAGCCAACTACCCAACATTAGGCCTTACATGTTGGAAAATGTGCCTCAAGCTTACTGACATGAAACTCCTGAAAGAGAAAAATTGGCGAGACCCTCATAATGTCTTACCAACTAGCAACTGTATTCATAAGATCAAAGTCGCTGAGACTTTGGATCTGTCTTGCCGACGAGAGTCATTGGCAAGACATGGCTATCGCTGTGAAAATTCCTATCTCTTTCCGACTGGGCATACCTCTTGTCGATGGGTTGATTCCTGGTGATTATCGGGGAGACTCTTGGCGACAAGTGGCATCGGGGAGAGATGTGAACCTTCAAAATGACTCATTCTGATAGAGTATGTCTCGCCGATGGTTTTACACACGAATGTCATCGGGGTGACATGAAGGCTCGATAAGAGTCTAAGCGACAGTGGAGGTCTTGCCGACAGGTATACCTTCGGTGAGGACTCTTGCCGATGGATGTTTCTCATACGTAATTTTAGTTACGTCGGTATGAACTCTTGGTGATAGCGTTTCTCGTAGATAATTTGTGTTCGGTATGAGCTCTTGTCGATAGCGATGGTCTTGCCAATAGAGCTACATGTGATGGACATCGGTGTGAAGTCTTAGCGATAGTGATGGTCTGGCTGATAGTTCTACAATG
>VDFB02368122.1:93153-122918 GCA_007258455.2 Sequoia sempervirens | reverse complement strand
TGAACAAAGGATTATGTGGGTGATCAATTGATCATATAACAAGTAATTTTCACTATCTATATCCAAAGAATTTAGCCCAACCCTACACCATTGAGCATACTTCTATCATTTTTTCATTTGCATCATATTCATCCTTTCTAGAACTTCATTTTGTTGTGGGGTATATAAAGTTGTTTTTGTCTCATATTTCCATTTTGTTTACAAAATTGCTCAATCTCACCTGAGTAAAATTCTCCACCATTGTCTCTCATCAACAAGTTTAATTTCTTATATACCTAGTTTTCAACAAGAGCTTTAAATTACTTTATTGTGTTAAAACCCTCATTTTTCACTAAAGAAGTTTTCCCACAATTTCTTGGAGAAATCATCTACAAAAGTAACATAATACAAATATTTCTACAATTATAGAATGGAAACAAGTCTAAGCACATCATTGTGTATAAAATGCAACATTATGTAATCTTGTAGCACTAGGGGAAAGCTTAATTCGATTTTTTTATCATTAACACAATATTCATGAAAAATAAAATCTAAAGAACAACCAAAATTTCCTTCAACCATACCCTTAGTCTAGAAAGCTTTAAGGCATTTCGCTCTAATATGTCGCATCCTCTCATTCCACAACATTATATTTTCTACATGCAACTTCCAATTTCTATGCTCAAGAACCATCAAACTATTGCATTCATTACTAATAGTGCTTATTTTCAACTTTTTAGAGTCCCAAGATGGACTCCTCTTGCCAACATCATTACTCTTCTAATCATCTTGCTACTATATTTATTAGACTATATGCACACCTACATCATCCATCTTTCACATAGAATCAAATTTATTGTTAATTTGCAAAACTCCAAGAAGTAATATTATGAGAGTTATCTCTTGAAAATAAATCCCCTCCATTAACTTTCATATTTCAAAGACCAATCCTTGAGATTTATTAAAAAAAGAACCCAAATCAATTAACAATCCATCATTGCAATATTGTATACTCAAAGAAGCCAAGAACGCTTCGTCATGAAGTTGTCATTACTTATCCTTAATGAATACAACTATCAAAGACAAAATGGTAACTAGAGACTTTGTATGATATAAAGACCCTATCTTTTCCTATAGTTTCTTAGCAATGGTTTATGTTGAGTTATTCAATAACACCTAAATCTTAAAGGCAAAGTTGTATAATCTTTTTTCCTTCCTATCAATCTTGGCCAAACTTTTTTGACATACTCAAGGGCTTATGTGCTAACAAAACAATCCATTTATCTCTATCCACAAGGTCTTCCAATTTGAGCTTCCATTGTTTATAGTTCTAAGCATTGAATTTTTCAAACTACATCTTTGAAGTGTCCACCATTTCTTATGCATGTTTGTATTCACTCTACACAAAGCTCCCTCTCAAGAAAAAAAAATACCAAAATGCCCTCCATCTCATAAATCTAGCTAAATCAAGTTCTACTGCCAAATAAAATGAAATAATAACAATGTTCAGTTAAGTTTTATCATTTCCTTGATGAACTCTGATAATAGAAGCTATGCCAACAAATTTTAAAATGCAACAAAAAGCAAACAAAGGCACTTTCAAAGATGATAATTGTTTATCCTAAAATAAAATTAAAGAAAAAAAACACAAAACACACCACTCATTGTATTAAAATATAATGCCCACAATATAATAAGTTTTCTCTTTAATCCGTAGGCATCACCATGTGCTCTTACCAACATATGTATTTCACAATTCCATGTACTCATTTATAAGCAAAATAAACTTGGAAAATCACGAAATGTTTTCAAAACATTGGGCCCAAAACTGCGGAATTAAAAACCATCCTTAAAACACAAAAACCTCATTCCAAGTAAAGATAACATAAAGAAATTTCTCTTAAAGTAAAGGAAGAACAAGAAATTGTGCCTCTTAAACTAAAGGATTAATAATAGATTGCATCTCTTAATGTAAAAGGCGCAACAAAAATCATTCTTTAGATTCTAATGAGAAAAACATGATTAACTTGGACGTACTTAGAAAATTTGATATAATACCCACAACGGTGTGAAATCTAGTTGGTATTAAAGTTGTGTTGGTGTAGAGTACACCATGGCCCATTTCCTATTGGGTGCAATTGAGGCTAAGCTTGACCCCATGTACTTTGATGAAAAGCAAAACATATGGTCAAATTGGAAAGACGGCTACCAAACATATAGATTTTGGCTGTTAAACAAGATCTTCTCACCTAAAAAAATTGCTAGTCTTGATATAAAGTAATTTCTCAAGTGATTATTGATGAAAAAATAATAACTTCAACCTATTACCAACAACAAACTAATATCACCAATAAACTTTTGTTTTAATACTCATTTTCAATTGACCAAAAGTAAATCAAGAGGACATTGCTAACAAAACATGGCATCACTCTTATCTCTCCCTTTCACTCCCCAAAACTTTAGTGCCTAGTTCAAATATTTTTCCACTATGTCCAAATGCCACTAGTGTGATCAATGGTGATAGTGTGGGTTTGAGAGTTGTCTCCCCTAGTTGTGGACTCTACAAACAAGAATTTTGCATCATCTACAACTCCTAAGCCTATTTTTTGCCACTCCTTGTTTGTGCTAAATTTGGCAATAGCATTGGTTTGTCTAACCTCAATGCTCCTGATGGTGGTGGTTTGGTTTTTGAGGCTGATAATGACATCAAGACCCTACAAGATTATATTTGTATGACTATAGATTCTCCCAACAATTGTGTTGCTAATGGAATGAGGTTTGATGCAAGTCACCTATGGTCCTATGCAACCATAACTAGTTTAGGGGTTCTTGTCCACTTTTCGTTGTGAGATAAAATATAACCCCTTGTTCACAATTCTCCCCTGCAATGGTTTGTGGACAAGATGTGATTAAAAATGAAGACTTACATCTTTGGCGAGTCTTGGTCTATAGATTCAATAATTTGTGCCTTCTCTTCCTAACCTACACAACTAGGTTTCGGAATCATGTAAGCCCTTTATTGATGACAAGATCAAGTTATTTCCTTGTGCCAAGGGCTTCTTCATAGCAACTTTTTCCTCTTCAAAGGAAAGGGGTTTGATGCTTGATGACAAGTTATGGATGTGGGGAGAGCACTCTCTCTAGGCCAAGCCTTAGTCTATCTCCTCCCTTTGAACTTGTCAATGTTAGACCAATTTGGATTCAGCTTCTAAATCTTCCTCTCCAACTTTGGGAAGATTCTTGCTATGAGGCCATTGGCAATACAATTTGTTATTTCTTGAAGATTGACTCTACTACTTTCTACATGAGTCACTCGATTTGGCCATATTATAGTGGATATAGATATCTCCAAGACTCTTCACAAGGGTATTGTTTTGATGGTAGGGGATAGATCTTGGACTCAAATACTTGACTGTGAGGGTCTCCCCTTCATATGTCAATGATGTTTTTCCATCAACCACCTAGCTTTTGATTGTCCACTCTCAACATTAGAGGAAAATACATGGTGGAGGAATGCTTGTGAAGAACACTTGATTATAAACACTTCCAACACTCTAGTCGATGACTCCTCTCAAGATGGTAAGTCTTCTCACAATGTAGGGTTTTCTTCTCATTCCCCCTATGACAAGTCATGTTCCCAAGGGGTTTCTCATTTAGTTGGCACAATTGTAGATAGTCCCACTCCTTCAACTCCTATTGGTGAGTAGTCCCACCCAGCCTCTGATATGGTTACTCAATGTCTCGTTTCCTATGCTCTCATTACACCCTCAACATCAACATAGCATTTGCCTATTCCTAAAGTGGTTGATCGATGAAGGAGTTGGACTAGATGTTCCTTCATTCTTGTTATGCCCATAGATGGACCCTCTAAGGGGGAGTCCCCTCATCATAAGTCCAAGGACTTGACAACATAGCCTAAACGATTGTTTAATGACAAAAATAAGCTATTCCCAAATCTATCTCCTAATCACACACCAAAGTAACCTTGGGTGATAGAATAAGGTAGGTTTCAACATTGTTTAGTTTGTATCCCTAGGTACTCATTTATGCTTAACAACTAGGTTGCAATTGTGTTGGTTCTCGCTTGTCAACTTGGCTATAATTGTGTTTTTCTCCCATTTTTATGCTTTGAATTGATCTATCTAATGTACAAAGTTTATAATCCATTCAAAATCAACTAACCTAAATAAAACAATAAAAAATTTAAAAAAAAAAAAAAAAAATTATCTTAGCTAATGAATTCAAGATAAATTTAATCTTTAGCAAGACCTCTATTCTTAAGAGAAAAGCAAAGTGATTATTGATGAAAACAATAATTCCAATCAATTAACAACAAATTAGAGTCTTCGCTAAACATGTCAAGATATATTTAATCTTGACAAACTTATACTCAAATCAAATCAAGTAATATTTTGGAAAAGTTAACTGGATTAAAAAGCTACCAGAAGAGTTATTGAGTTAAAGGTCAAAAGAGAATTAGACTAATATTTTGTACCATATACACAATTCTATAATATTATCCCTAAGGATATTTCTAACATGCCAACATTAATTGATTAGTTAATTCCTTCGAGATGGGATCTGTAGTGTCGTACTAGCTACTATTAACATATTAATATAGATATACCCTAAATTCATGACTCGGCCTTGTTACCCTTCCCAAAAAAAAGGAGCCGTCCTTCAGAAGCTAGCAAAAAAGCAATGATTAGCATGCACGTGCTTAGAAAATATGTTAATACATCAAATGAACTTGCAATGACTACCTACTTTTACAAAGAATTCTCTTTTTCATTTTGTCATTGTATAATAAAAAAACAGTTAGAGAAACAACATTCTAGACTCATTCCCTTCAATGCAAGAAATATTCCACAATAAAAAATACAGTAAAAACAAAATTTGAAATTCATTTTCTACAATCCAGAAGAAACAAAAATTGATTTCCATAAACATCAGACGTGGAAAACCAAATATACATATGAGTGGCATTTACTAATAACACGAGAGAAAACAAGCAGGCGCAACCACGACCTAACGTTCACACTGGGGGCCCATCAGTAGCATGGCTAGAGTCAATTACATTACCCTACAACGGTTGCTAATTGGTAAATGTATAAAATCAGTACCTAGTTTTTATCACCGGTACTTGAACCAGTTTTTTGTGATTGCTAGTACAAAGGACAAAGTTTTGGGCATTATCATCACACTTACTACAGTACTGTGAACAGCCAATTAGGAGCTACTTGTCTTCGTGTCCCTAGTGTTATTGGAATTCTTGTAAATTCTATATAAATTATATCCCAGCTTTAAAAACAGAACATAAGGACAAAAACATGAGCAACATTTTATTTATGAATGCAAAGACAACACACCAGTATTCTGTGTTAAACTAAAAGTGGCAACAAAAGGATGAAAGGGATGAAATTTAGTTTTTATCTAAATGCAAAATCAACAATCTCCAGTCTTCCCTGTTGGGATAATTCAGAAAGGCAAAGAGCAACAAGCTAGCATAAGACTACTTAGCACTAAGTTCAAAAGAAACAAAAAAGAATAATTCTCATACTGAAGAATGACATGAAATCTGTCAGTCACTCTTCAGACATCATGCTCTTGCCCGCATATATAGCTCTTGCCTGCATATACAGCTCATTATTCGGTGATCTGTAGTCTTCCTTTACAGAGCCTCGAAACAATTACATAATGAACTGCCATACTAAACCTACCAGATGCTTTCCATGAATCATGCTTCAAGTGCTCTGCATCCTTTTACACAGCCTTAACAGCCTTTAAAAACAAACATCTACATAATTGCCCACAGACTTGCTGATGTGTATCTGAAATTTCAACCCAAAGGGTGCATTGTCTGTTTTAAAATGCCACCAAGAAACGATACATTAGTACACAGAAAAATCCACTCATAAATCACGATTTCCCCTCAAAGCTCAATTTTTCATGCAATATAGATACTAATTTCCACTTTAATTTGTCAAAAGCTAAAAATGAACTTCACAACTAAGCTGCAGACTCAATCCTCTAGAAATAATTAAATGTAAGATTTTTACTAGACTAATAATCACATACAACCATCGCTGTCTTCAGCATTTGGCCGCTTCACAGGAGACAAAAATAAGTCAAATATTATTTGACTAGTTTGCCTTATAAATCATTGCAAGAAAGACTATGGATAAAACCCAGATACTAAACAAGAAGCATGAATATTCCAAATCAGAAAAACCGGTGGTTGTTTTGCATCAGCTCAAGGGAGCTCGTTTCATAAAAAATGCTATCAATCAAGAGCAGCCATAGCTTCTCCTTTTGAAAGTGGGAAAGGTGCTTGCAAAGTACATAAAAGCTCCACAAATGGAATCAGATCAAATTTTAAATGGCCTGGTTAGCATCATAGTTACACAACTCACAGAGCACTCACGCAACTCATGTGTCTTTTTGAGCGCCAAGAAATTTACAACCAAACTCACAGGTGACTCCGTACAAGCCTATTGATGACTCTTTGTGAGTACTCAAGACTGCAACACAGACTTGCCAGACACAGCAGAGATGTGTAACTCAACAAAAACACTAAAAAATTGCACAAAATACCACACAATTTGGTCTTTTCAAACCCACTTGACCCTCCCATTTTCTTCACACTGCAATCGCAATCTTTTCTGAGCAATTGAGTACTGTTAAGTATTAAGGCAATTGAAGGAGCAAATTTCTACAATTTTCTGACTTTTTCCAAGAATTTCCAAATTTGTTTTCATTCCTAAATGCTTCATTTGCATGTTTAAGCATGTCAGTAAACCATTCGAATCAGTTTTAATGCTGTTTAGTGTTGTTTTTATTTTTATTTTCAACAATAATGTTCTCAATTAATTTTGGTATTTTCAATTTAAAGCATTGTTTTCTATTCTGAAGTTTTTCTATAAATAATGCAATAACATTTGTTTTTCTGATTTTATCAATGTCAAGTTTGCACTTAACATCCTATGGCATCAAGAGGTCGAAGTCAACCCACTTAAAGAAGGGATGCCAGTCAAAAGCATGGCATTACAAGACAAACCGCAAGGACTGTTACTTGCAACTACTGTGGATTGAAGATGAGTGAAGGAATCAACACCTTGAACGCATTGTTAGCCACAATGTCAAATTGTGTCTCAATGCCAAGTTTGGTAGTAAAACGAGTGATGAAAGCTACCCTTGTATTAACAGACCAAAAGAAATTGGCAAGGATGAGGACAACTAGAGCCATTGCAACAGTCATGAATCTCAACATGGCGCTCCAACAAAACATACCCAGATCAAAACCTTCACTTGAAAGTGCAACTTGAAACAAGGATGAACACGAGGAAGCAACCGTAGCTTGTGCTAGTTTTTAATTGTATAACGACCTTCATTTTAACATGGGAAGAAGCCTATATTAGGAGAATTCAGTCATGGATTTGAGAGTTGCAAGTTGCAACAAGGGTACAGGGCACCCACTCCATATGAAATAAGTGGGTCATTACTCCAAAAGACAATGTCAAGCAAAGACAATTGTGGAAGAGAAAATGAGTGTTGGTGCAAATATGGATGCACCATACTATTAAATGGATAGATATATAGAAGAAGTCACACACTCATCAACTTTGTAGTGGCTTCAAATGATGAGGTCCTTAGATGCTCCAAACAAGGTAAACAATTCAAAGAATCTGAGTATAATGTCAGAGGAGTTATATTAGAGGTGAGCAAAGAAAATGTGGTGTCAGTTGTAACAGATGATGCAGCAGCTTATGAGGTGACAAGGAGCCTGCTTCAGGCGAATCACGCAACAGTTTTTTGGACCCCTTATGCAACCTATTGCCTTGACCTTCTCTTGGAGGGCATAGGCAGTCTTGATTAGTTGAGACTCGTGATGAAAGACATCAAGAACATCATTTCTGCAAAATAACCCTTGGGTTCTTGCTTGATGAGATATCATGCTAAGGGGAGCGCACTTGTACAAGTTGGTGTGACACAGCTTGCCACTAAGCCTTCTCTTGGAGGACATAAGCTAAATTGGGTGAGACTTGTGGTGAAAGCTACCAAAAACATCATATCTGCAATCACCCTTGGGTTCTTAGCTTCACGAGATATCACACCAAGAGGAAAAAGCTTGTGTGAGCAGGTGTGACATGGTATGCAACTACCTTCTTTGCCTTGTAGAGCAACAGTGGTTTGCTAGTATCTTTGAAACAAATATTTGTGAATCAAACATGTCTAAATTCATCTTATTCAAATAAAGTTGATGGAGAGTGGACCGCAAGGACAATTTTTGATGATGTATTTACAAAGAGAATTACAAAGACCATAAAGAAAATTTCAAACTTCGCTTTAAATTTCAAATTGCATCCTTTTAATTTTACCGTTTGTATATATGAATTAAAAGATATTGTTCAATTTTTTAAAGTTTTTTATTTTAATTGCAACTTTAATTTGTTTGTAGGTGTCAAGGCCTTTAATTGACACTTCGCATTTGGTGGATGGAGAGCAAAACCCAATGGATTACAATTATAGGCCATCAACTAAACCAAGGAAGCCATCCAAAACTATTGCAAGTGAGGTAAACAAAAATTTGAACCCATTTGAGAAATCATTGATCAAAGGTGGAACAATCAATTCCACGAACCCATTCATGTAGCAAGGTTCTACCTCAACCAATGTTTTTATCCTTAGAGGACTTCAAGGATGTTGATAGGAAGGTTATAGAGGGTCTCTCAACATGCATTGTGAGGATGATGTTTGAGGTTAAGGTTAAGAGCTTGATTATTGGGGATGTTGCAAAAGTACAAGCAAGTTAAAGAGAGGGTCCTTGCTTCACCAATCTAAGGGAAAACCACTTTAACACCAAGCAACAAAAAGTCTCAATCTTCACTTGACTTATAACTTACAATTCTTGCTTGCTTACATATTTTTGAAAGTCTTCTTTACATTCACGTGTTAAGAAGATTGGTGAAAAAACCCCCCAAATCCTCAAAATTGTAGCACTTATGGATGTGAGTGCAACTAGCACTTATTTGAGGCCATTCACACAAAGAAATGCAATACGAAAGCACCTCAATGACCTCATTTTTGTGCAATACAACCTTTGCCTTCATGCAAAAAAGGAGGATGCAACTACTCAATAGCCAATTGACTTGGATGATATTGATCCATATCATAGAAAGCATAAATCCTCAAAAAATCGCAAAAATCCCATTTTTAAAAAATCTCTAAACAAAACATTTTTTTCCCAAAGAAATCCTAACTTAATCAGCAATGATTTTCAATGATGTTCAACAATTTTTAAGGGTTTAAATCGCAAAAAAATCACATAACAAGCACAAAAAATTATCCAACCAACATTTCATGAAACCCTAACCACACAAAATCATTGTTTGATTGGGTTTTTTGTTAAGTTATTGCACATAATTGTTGATCATTGAGACATGGTTCACCATCAAAGATTCACTAGATTTCATCAGATTGTTGAGGCAAATCACAAGTAGGCGACCTTGAATGGACATATATTTCTTAATAGATGTTAAGGACATTTAAATAGAGACACATTCTTTGATACACTTCTACATTTGATGTTAAGGACATTAACATGGAATGGTTAAGAGATGTGCTGTTTTTTTCTCTATATTCCACACTACTATCATTTGCCTTAGGCTCGTAGTAATGCCTTTCATGTATATAAATCCAAAGAAACAATTTAGTGGCAAATAGTAGACAATATCATAAATACTAAGTAAGGCTTCTATCTTGTTTTTTAAACAAATTTGAACCTTATAAGAGTACTCGCCAAAAATAAATATTGAAAGCTACACTAAACTGAAACAAAACTCTATTGGCTTGATATCAACCTAAAGAGGTTTGTTTTTTGGATATCAACCTAAAGAATTTTAACATTTCAATTGTCAACAATAATACCAAGATGGTTATTTAGATTATCAAGGTTAGGTCGGGACAAATTTCCTTTTTGGATGCTAACAAAGTGTGATAATTTGGAGATTCAATTTGACACTAGCCATCAAGTTTTAATGACAAGCAGGTAGGGTAGTAACAATTGTATAATAAAATGGGAAGCATAACTATATACATAACAGTGTATAGACAATGTGGACTTTGAAGCAAAATGGTTCCTATAAGAAAGATAGAAATCATCTTGTAGTGCTGAAAAAATGAACTGTAACAGTATTTTATATCAAAATGAAGGATTGTTTGGTTATATTTAAATTTCCTATATATTTTGCAAGCTAAATGCTTTGTTAATTGGTGAAATTCACTGCTTAAATGCATGCCTTGCACTTGTTAGGGAACTACATTCCATTTAGGATCGTCATATACATGGAGGTTCAAAAGGCTTGCGAGGAGTACAATAGCAATACATGAATGCTTTAGACATATACAGTGTAGCATTCATGCATGTTAAATAGGTAACAGGAAACTAAAACATGCCTTGAGAGAATTCATGCCCTAGTCTTGTGGACTTATCTTAATCCCTCCCGAAGCAGGCCTCATATATTTTCTAATTAACGATCCAAATAGATTTCAACAACTGTCCCATTGAAATGGAATGTTCCTCGTACTTTGATTTTCCATTGAAACTTGTACTTATAATCTCTCAAATTCTCAACTCAAAGTCCAGCAATGTTTTAACTCCATCATCTACTTATATGCAAAATCAAGGAAAATGTACTTGAATAATAATAACTAAAACTCAAATAGTTGCTCTCTTCGTTTGTACTAACAAGTCTTTATTATCTAATGGAAAAATATTTAACACTCTATTTACTCTTTTACAAATCTGTTAAAATAATTATCAATGAGAACATTTCAATATCATTTATGGTCTTTTGAGATTTAAGATTTTGTTTCAAAAACATTTTCTATTACTCTATCTTGAGCTATTTGGTTCAAAACGTATTAAGTTGAACTTTGCAATAGCTTCCTTTGTCATATAATTTCTCTTTCACACTCTTCACATAGTTCTCTTTGACACTGTTCTAGAAATTACGGGTACTATTAAATCACAAATATGAACCAGTTGATTCCTGTTTTGTAATTTATGATGTCTACTCAGCAAAAGAAAACTGTCTTTTTAATGACTTTCCTGAGCCTCAAGATTTTGAGAACCTAGAGGCCAACATGGAGAGAAATGAGGTTGAATGACTTAGGAGAGGCTCTGAACTAGGAGCTTCATCATCAGGACCTGCAGCCCTCTAGCATAGCTCTATTTGTAGTAGCAAGAGTCATTGGTTACGTTTGAATTTTTGAAACTTCGTACTTAGTTTATAGATTGACTTTGTACAAACCATATTATATTTGAAATTTTGTCCACCGTAACCATCTAGTTATTATTTATGCACTATGAAGTATGCTTTGTACAATGCAATGTAATCAGCGATATGAATATAAATAACAAAATCCTATTTTCTACAATTCATGGGTTAAACTCTCTATTTTATTTGCTGTTTATATTTCTATGATATGGAAAAAAGCCCTTGAATTTCAAAAAAAAAAGTTTTTCTCTTTTTCTATAGTATTTTACGTTTTTTTTTAAATCCAGTTTTTTCCCGATTTTTTCCCATACAATTTTTGCTGCTATGAATTCCATAAAGCAATTGGACTGTGCAAGATGAGGACACCCCCTGTTTACAAAAGACAAGATTTCTGATTTGAGGGGGAGGTAGAAAATGTAGCAAAAGCAAAAGGTGTTGGATTGGATGACATCATGGAAAATGATGTTGAACAGTCACTGCTTTTAAGTTCGACGGTGTAGTCACAATCAACTACAAGGAGTAGGTCACAAACCATCAGTAAGATGTATACAAGGAAGAGAAAATTGTAAATTGTTAGTAGCTTTCATGGATATATAATTTTTTGACAATGATTTTCAATCATCATATTTATCGGCTGTTGTATTTGCATGTTCATATGATACAGTACTCTTTTTGTATTCAAATTCAATTTTGCATAGAATTTATGTTTTTTACAGAATTTAATTATTATTTTTAAGTTGTTGAGTTTTGCCAAGTTTTGGTGAGTCACGAGTTTTGTAACCAAGGTTAGCCCAACAATGAATGCTGTCACTGTGTTCTACACCTTTACTGCTTCTTTGTCACACACTGCTACAGACTTCATTACAATGGATTGTTTCCATATCAGAAAGAAATTTAATTGCTGAACTGAAGCCTGTTTGTCTAAAAGTTTGTAAGATTCCGTTTTATATACCTCAAGTCTGAACTGAAGCCTGTTTATCTAAAAGTTTGTAGGATTCCGTTTTATATACCTTAAGTCTAGAAAAATCTAAAAAATCTGGGCGGTTTAATAAAAATCAGGAATAGAATTTGCCTAAAAATTTTCAAAATATAACTCTATGAAATGTGAAAGTAATCAAATTTAAGAAGTAATTTTTTTCCAAAAAAAGAAAAATGTAGTTACTACTAATAAATAGATCAGCCCAAGCTCAAAGATGAGTTACTCCCCATTTTGAAGCAACCAATCTCCAATTAAGTGTGATGTCACATTGTTTCGTTCCAGATAATTATCCTCTTATCACATGACTTGCCAATGGGGAAGGAAACCTTATTTTAGATATAACTAACCTTTGCTTCATTACAAAACAATCTAAACAAAATGATACTTTGCTTAATCACAAAGCCATCTACAAATTCCTCTAACAAATCTACATATAGCCTTTGCATAGCTTTATTTGTCCCAATTTTCTAAAATAAGCTAACTCTTGTCTCTTAACAATGCAACTAACTAAACTAGAACAAATTCTATCTCTATCCTTTGTTTGCACGAATACTATCTTCACTATCCTTTATTTGCATGGATATTATCTACATGCTTTATTCTTTTCTGCACTTCTCATGAGATGTTTTAGCTCATTTCAGACGATTGTATAATACTATGCTGGAGATTAACTTCCAAACACAAACCAAGTTACAATGCAGATTTACTAGCCTGTACAAGTCCATTACGAGTAGATTGACTTCATTTATATTAGCCATAGGAGAAATGAGCGCTCTCAGGGTGATGTGTACGAAGATCAGTATCTAACTTGCATACAGGGGTAGATGACATTACCAGCCAACTGTGATCTCTTCTATAGCAGCCTAATTATAATCCTTTGCTTAATCACATAGCAAATTATAAATTGCTATAATAAATCTACCTATAGCCTTTGAATAGCTTTATTTGTTACAATTCTCTAAAATAAAATAACTCATATCTTATCACTGTAACTAACTAGACTAGAACAAATTCTATCTTTATCCTTCGTTTGTGTGAGTACTGTCTCCACTACCCTTTATTTACATCACTATTATCTCTAATATTCTTTGTTATTCTCTGCAGTTCCCATGAGATGTGTTGAATCTAATATTCTTTATTCTTTTCTGCACTCCTCATGAGAAGTGTTGACTCATGACAGACCATTTGTACGATGCTATGCTGGAGATTACCTTCCAAACCCAAACTGAGTTGCTAGGCAGGTTTGTTAGCCTGCACAAGTCTGTCAATACTAAGTTGGCTTCATTTCTATGAGCCATAGGAGGGATGAAAGCTCAGAGTGATGTGTATTACAAGGATCAGTAATTAACTTGTATAAAGAGGCACATGATTTTACCAGCCATTTGTGATATCTTCTATGTCAGCCCAATTGAAGATCTCGTAGGAAATAAGCTCTTACGGAGTCTGGCCAGTGTGCCTTTTGAGCTAATATGCTTATCAAAGATCTCACCCATGGAAACAAAACTAAGCTTAATCTTTATCCCCTATAAATAACTGTCATTAGAACTTCATTAACCCAAAATTTTATAGCTTCGATTGGCCCTCACAATCATCAGACAAAGACTCCAGCCACATAGCCCACTTATCTTGTACAACACCTTTGTAAGCTTAGACTATAAATTTGCAAAGAAGGAAATTTAATACAGATGTTCAAAAAAATTAAAGTACAACAGGTTCAAAAAGAAAAGAGATACTTCAAGTGAAAATATATTCCAAACAAAAAAGTTTGAAGGTTTTGCAAATGGGGTGGCAAATTAATTGGGCTTGATTGCAAGGGAAACTCCATGGTTAAATGCACTTGATCTGAAGTAGTATTAGGTCAGGTGACCTCCCAAGAAGTCCTGGTGCTTGAGTGCTAAGTAGACTGTTCATGGTCATGAGAGGTGGGTTCTTGTGAATCAGCACTCATGAAATATGGGATTTACCTTGAAATTTTTACCCATATGAATCTTGATAAATCATCAGATAAAGTAACAATAACCTTTTACCCTGGGTTTTTTCCCATGTTGGGTTTTCTTTGAGTGTACATTTATGGAATGCTGATTTATTTCTCCTATGTTTTTTTATGCATATAAGGAATGAGGTTCCAATGTGATGCTAAATAAATGAATACATGCACATGTATGTTTTATTTCAACAAGTTTGTTATTAGGGTAACATGAACTCCTACAAGCTTGCACAAAAATTATGTTGACGAGTTTCAACAGCCATAAGATATGCAATTACTGATCATAATCCAACAAAAAGTACAACTAGTTGACATATAACTCTATTAAGTTATTAACTAACATGAAGATGTTAAACTATAAAAAGAACCAATGACACAAAAACCACAATTGAAGTGGATTATCTTTTGCTAATGTAGCATTTGTTTGACCTTAAGATTTGGTACATGGAAAGTTGGAAACTGTCAGATAACTTTTAATCATAGTGCAATCAATTGTATGATGATTATTTTACAAAGGTCTCTTCTTTGTTTTTATTTTGTTTGATCTACGGGAAGACAAGAAATTGTAAGTGATCTCTAGTTTAGAAGTTAGAATGATGACTGACCACTTCCAATGTTCTGGTAGTACTATGAACCACCTGTCTAAGAGTACTGGCTCCTATATGTCATTTTAAACATATACTGGAATGCTGTTGACTCTGTATATAGCATTCAAAGATCAGCAACCTTGAGATTCAACAAGTATCATTTGATTGATTTAGTGAACTAACTGTCTTGTAAACCTGCGCACATTGAGGTTAAATAGATATTTCTTGGAATTGAGCCATTTTTCTTAGCCTTAAAATTTCTGTTGCAGCTGGTTATGCTGATATGTTGCTACTTTATGGTAGTCTTGACGGATCCTGGTGGCATCCCCTCAAATTGGAGACCAATGATAGATGAAGAGGATATAAAGGCACACATGATGACCAAGTCTGCAACTCTACCACCTGGTTCAAATGTGGTGAATTATCCACAGCCACTGGTTAGTAGCACAGCCCAAGTTCCTGGTTTGCATTATTGCGACAAGTGTGGAAATTACAAGCCACCTCGGTGCCACCATTGTCGTGTGTGTGAGAATCATCCTGTCACTTACATTGGCAATTATGTTTTGTCATTCCCGTCTATTAAAAATTATAAAATGTCATTTCAAGAATCAAGAGTATTTTTCTATTTTAGTTGTTTTCAATTTTTTTCAAATTAAATAACTTGTGAGAAGTTTACTGCATTATTTGTGTTTTAATTAAAATACCAAATTTTGTGATTAGTAATAACCTTCGACATTTTAGCTGTGTGTTTGGCCCTTTTATCTAATACTAAGGCATTTAGAAATATACTCATGTACTAAGATTGGCGTTTGAAATGCACTCATATGCTATTTTGTTTTTTAATGTTTGCATATGTTATAGACACAAGTTATGATTATGGACTTCATAACCGGATTTTCCATTTAATATCTCAAATTGTTTGTTTGCTATAGTAAAAGTAACAAGTTAATTGTGGATAGATAGGATTCATGATTTTTACAAGTGCATTGCCATAGATAAAGGAAATTCCTTCCACTTCATATGGTGTCCATAATGAAGCGATAGGAAATAGTGAGGGAACAAAGGTAATTGTTTATGGTAGGTAAATCATGCTATCATCTGACCTTTGGAAGTGGATGGAACAATTAAGAGATCGGATTTGATCTTTTCTACATCTGAGTAGCAAGCCATGTGATCACTTGGGTTTTCAAAGCAGAATGAATATATTTAATATCTTTGGCAGTGATGACCTTTACTACTTTTTCATTGAACATCTTTAAGTTAACATAATTATTGTCAACTATTATTTGGTAAGCACCCCACAGATAAAAAGAAGACAAAGTATATTGATTGAAATATTCTGGACAAATTCTGATCAAGGCTTCTCAAATATGTAAGGTAGTGGCAAGGTAGAACTTTGTATTTAAGCTGTTTTGTGTCTCTCCTTTTTCAACATGATACTTATGTGTCTTCCTTTGCATGAAGATTTTGTGGCTATTTGCATCTGATGAAAATAGCCACAGAATCTTCATGCCATTTGAGATAGCAAAGCTGCAAAAGGGGTAATTATAGTTCCTCCTTAATTTGCATTTTATGGCCATTTGCATCTGATGGAAATAACCACACAATCTTAATGGAATTTGATATAGCAAAAAGGGTAATTACAGTCCCCTCTCCTTAATTTGCATTTTCTCAAAGCTTTATGAGCATTGGATGTTCAAAAATTTTTTGGCCTTTTCAACAACTTGAAACTTCTCCAAATCTTGGTGACTTTGTTTCTTTGTTGAAATGAAACTATAATCTGGTAGTTTCTTTAGGAAAAATGGAGCTAGGATAGTCTCTGTCGGAAAAATGGAGATAGGAACACATCAGGTATAGATCTATGAGTGATTTTAATGGTTTGTCTATGTGCCTTGGTCTTATGGATGAGAAAAGCAACATCTCCAACTTCTAGTTCTCAGGTAGAGTATACTAAGTTATCTTCCACTGGAATAATGGATCCTTATGTGTTCTCAATTGAACCTCTAAGAAGAAAATTTTGAAGTTGGCCAAAATCTAAACTGAACTTTGGGTTGCCTTTTCTTGAATTGTTTGAAGTACAACTTCAAACTTATAACAAGAAGGCAGAAGTTGTGAGGTGCTTCAACACGTTTGAAGCATTGAGGGCAATGCAGAGCTCCAAGTAGTGGAGAATAGAAGGCAATTGCTTCTTATGCCTCCCTTGTGATAAACAGAGAACATTTTGTCACTAATTTTGCTTGCCACTCTAGACTTGTCTATTGAGCTTCAAGGACACTGTGAAGCATAGGTTCAACTATAAGAACTGCTGTAGGTGAGGTGATAATGTCTTGAGTACTATATGTCTGTAAGTTCTCCATAATCTTTACCCCTTTCTTTTTCCAGGAGTTTCTCCTAAGATTTCCCTACAATTAAAAAAAATATTGACCTTAATGATAAAGCAAGCTTTAACCACATCTTCATTGTCATTGTCATGTTCATTCGAACTGTCACAAAGGCAAGGATCTTTATAGAACTCTCACATTCTTTTCTCCTAGCCTCCTTTATAGAACTTTCAAGTTCCAAGTGTCACTTCTTTGATCTTATTAATAAAGCTCAACATATTCTAAAAACAAGAGATCTTCAAGTTCAAAAGATTCTACAGGCTAAGATTTTCTTATGCCCAAATTTTGATCAACAAGGGCTGATAGACTCTCTATTTCATTTTCTGAAATAAGACTAACACAGCTCGCATTTCTCTGACAAGGCAAAGAAATTGGCATTGATAGCATTTCTCTGAGCCTTAAAGTAACTTGCTTTAGCTGTTAGAAACCCTAGAGGAAGAAGTCTAGTTTTGAAAAGTTCAAGAAAAGAAGAAATCTGAATCTCAACTATAGAAACAGAAACCTGAAATTTTGAATGCTCACAGAAATTTCTTTCTGTTTTTTGTTTAAAGATTGGAAAGTACAGAATTTCCATAATTAATCTAATTGCGTAGAAATAGGAAAGAAACAGAGATATAGCACTACTGAAACTGAAAGTATTAATTCAGGCAACGCTGAGAAGAAAATAGTCTTTTCCTGAGGAAGTATATGTGCAGTGTGACAACTCATGCCAAAAAAGCATCTCACTTCAGTATAATTGCATCACTTGATCAAGACTTTGTCTCCCAGATTTGTGCATCAAAACCCCTTCCAACCAAATTATCAACATCAGCTCTCTGTTTTTTTATGTTTCCAGTAATTACATTATTTGTCACAAAAACTCAGTATACCTGATTGACATGAGCATAAGTCTGTTACTAACAGACAAGTTAATGACTCAAAATTCCTAATCATCTACACAAACTACCAGTAACTAATACTGAAATGTGCTTTCATCAGGTTTTAAAACATATCTCTTCATTGTTGGGTACAATTACTAACATTTCAGAAGTATGCTCACCAAGAAGTGCCGCTAATAGTTCAATCATAGCATGAATCTTGTGCCAAATTGCTGACCTTGATTCAGAACCTCTGGTGGAATTTCGAAATAGCCATGTGATTTTAATTCAACATGAGATAGCAAAAATAAAAGATAGACATAACAAAATCATCATTTAAAGTTATGTTGGTTTAAAGGTACATATATATAACGTCGAAGGAACAATCATCAAACGGAATAACAAAGGTTTAAATCTAAAGGCAACAATCAGTAATCAGTGAAGAACATTTCTTGTATCAAGCAAGCCTGTACCATTATGGTGCAACATATGTATCTAATTGTTCACCAGAACAGGAATTTGTTTAGAAAATATGTGCTGAAAGAATTTGATAGGAGAGATGCCCATCCGCCATGGCGTATAAGCTAAAGGGCATCACACCGCAGAAGAAGAATTTAGCAAATAACATAATTGGAAAATTACCACTTCAGAAAATAATATCCTCGTCTTTCTCAGTCCCCGTGGATAGCATATCATGCGCTTTCCGCATAGAAACCCCCTTATGCAGCGCAAAATTCTCAGCCTGCTGATCCTCCGCAAAGGACTTGGCACTCTCCATCTGCCGCTCAAGCTCCCTCTTCTTATACCCCTGAATCTTCTTCAGCCTAAAGAAGTCCTCCCTCTCCAGCTCATCGAGCTCTCCCTTTATATAATTAATAGTATTCTCCAGCCTCGGCTTCACCACATTCTCCAGCGCATTAACCCTACGATTGGTCGCCTTGATGGCCTCGTCCAGCGTCAAAAACGAAGTCTGAAGCGATGCCAATTCCACGAGCACCTCAATAGCCTTGATGTAAGCAGATCGGCAGGACTGGATCTGCTGCCCTCCACGGGCCAAGCCCGTCAAGTCGTTCTTCGTCGCTCCTTCCTCTGTGAAGTACTCGAATTTGGGCAATTTGACGCCCGCGACATTTTCTTGACGGGCACGGACCTTAACGGTTGCGGACTCTACATTTTCAAGGACGACGTGCTTGATGTTTTCCCCTGCCGCGTATTTGGCTTCGGTTAGGGCAAAGGCGGAGGCTTTCATGGTTTCGCCCATGGTTTCTTTGGCTGAAACGATGCGCTTCAGGATTAGACGGAACTGGACGGTAAGGGCGTCACTTTTTTTCTTGAGCAGAGTGTGCCCTCGCGTAGCGCCTACCAAGCGAGCTTTCATCACGCCCAGCATCGTTACCGTCGGCACCACGTTCAGCCGCTGCCCCTGCCCAGACATATTTCAGCGATTCTGTTCAACCAGGAAAATTCTGGTGCCCTGAAGTCTGTAGTTCGAATCCCTTTCTCTTACTCTGCGCTCAGATCTAGAACTAGTGGCACGCGAAATCTTTGTTTATAGTTTTGTTGTTATTTTAGAGTGCTTGACCCGAATTTGTGTTTCTTGCCACTGAGCGGGCACGTGTAATAATTAAGTTGTTGCTTATAAAGTGTTGCCATCTATTATTGTGGTGTGTTGTATTATTATTTTATTGTTTTAACAATTGGAAAGTTAAAAAGAAATTATAAAGAGATCATAACGATCAAGATTTGTTAATGTTATGGTTGGATTTTTTATTTTATTTTTTAAGTTTCATAAATGTTGGAACAATTTTGATAGAATAGATACCTCAAAATTTTATTGCAAGTTTAAAAAGTTAATTATTTAATTAATTAAGGGTATCAATGGTTTATATTTTCATTTGTGGTTGTATGTATAAACCTTTTTTGTTTGGGGCATTTCATTTTTTTGTCTTGTCTACTCCTCTCCCTTAATTTTATATTCTTGTTTGCCTTTCTCTTTCTTAATATGTGTTTTAATGATCTTAGTTTTGTTATTATTGGTAATTTATATCAATGGTATTTTTGTTTCTTATGGTTTATGTTATAATTTAATCTTTCTTTGCCACTTTTCTCGTCTCAAGCCTAATTGATATTTATCTCTTGATGTTTCAAAAATAAAATTTTCATACACATATTACTTTTTTTCTTATTTATTTTTTAACAATTGTTTTTACATGATGACATTTTTCATATTGCACTTTATATACATTGATGGTGAAATATACAATCATATAGCCACATTTCTTAAATGTCCTTATTTGCTACTTTTCTTCTCCATGTCATGTCTTTGTTTACTTAATATGGTATCTTCTAAAGAATAAATTTTGCACAACAATTTCATTTATGTTGTACTTTAATAATATATCTTGCATAACACTTGTCCTCCCATTAGGAACAAATCTCACAGCAAATTTTTCTTGTCCCTCACTAATTTTGAACTTAAATAAGCACTCTTTCAAACACTAGAAACACATTTTAGACCAACATAATGCTTTATTTGACACTTCATTTTCTTCTCAAAGACTCTATTTTTTACCTTAAAGAGTCTTATTATCAAGTGCATGGTGTTTTTTACAATATGTCACATTATATGATATTTTATCTAGATTTAACTATGTATTTTTGAGCCAAATGCATTGACCCATATTTCACCATTCATTATATAGCTCATCAGTTCATTCACTATCAAGTAGGTGATGTTTTCCACTATGTGTCAAATTATGTGATATTTTATCAAAGATTCAACTATATAAATTTTGAGTTGATCTCATTGGCCCATATTTCACCATGCATTGTAGAGCTCCTTAGCTCATTCATTGTCAAGTAGGTGGTGTTTTTTCACGTATGTCAAATTTTGTGATATTTTATCAAGATCGAACTACATGAATTTTTAGTCAATCTTATGACCCATATTTTATGAGTAGTGGTTAACAAGAACCCATTTCTCGTGAGCGCCAATTATTTGCTTGGTAGTTGGTACATCATCATTAATAACCATACTATGTAAATCCACTTAAGTTTGAAAGTGTTGGTGCAACATTATCAAGTATCCATTATTTATTGTAGTCTTTTGCACATTAATTGTACCAATTAAGTAAAAGGAGCTTTTTAATCTTATGTATTTTCCTCAATAATTGAAATAATTAATTTTGTTAATGATGGTGGCTATATCAGTTGTAGTTAGATTTACATGTTGAAAGTCTTATTTCAATTGATCTAGTGTCAACCTTTTCTTTAGCCATGCATGCATCAATCTAAGTTTGTGGTTTAAAGATCAATGCAAGTACTTAACAAATACTAGCCATATATTTTTTTTAATTTATTATTGTGAAGCTTGATCATTGCCAAAGTTGTCAATAACTCATGTATGAGCACTAAAATATATTCTTACAATTCTATTTATGCTACTACTACTACTTCAGTTATAATCTCTTCAACAAAAGATGTGTGGGAAATCAAAATCTCCTCATCAATTAATATAATAGTGGTTGAATCTAAAGGAGTAACAATAAAAGCATGAACCATTATTTTGAATTGGTCAACATATTTTCTCAAAGCAACAAGTTATGTAGAATTGCTAAAGAACTATAAATATTTTATCTACCCATTCCTTGTGACCCACATCACAAACCATTAGTAAAATATTACATTTATATCTTGTTGAAGGCCTTCACTGTACTATTAGAAAGTGGATGATATAAATTGCTTTGATGATGTTGAATCACTAATGTACACATCAACACTTGGATTGCAAAGGCACTAAAGTGTGTCCCTTAGTCACTAATTAAACTTAGTGAGCACTGGAACCTTGTTACAATGTTTTCAAATATCAAGTGCATTGGTGTTTCAACTATACAATATATAGTTTGCATAAATTATGACCATTTGGTCAAGTAATTTCTTGTAATGATGATAGTGCAAACCCATGGAATGTGTTCTAGTTTGAATGGGATCCACAAAATCAATCAACCACTTCCCAAACAACTCAAGCTAATATTAGGTTTAATGGCAACGCATCCCATATATTAAGTTTCCCTATGCATTAAAAAATGTCACAAGTCCACACATGATCATGGGAATCTTTGATGTTGGCACCCATCCTTATTTTTACAAATTTTAGTACTTGTGCTCTTATGCTTTAATAGCCTTGTGTTGATAATGAATCTAAGATAGCTTATGTCAGGGTTTCACATGTTCATTGATTAGGATTTGGTCATGTGCATTGGTCTTTATGTTATCCATGTCATCTTGTGTATATCATAGTCTTTGGATTATCCATATTATGCATTTCCTTATGTGCTTAACTATTGGCTAATCCTATAGTCTCCCTTAGATTGTCCTAATCATTATTAGTGCTTGTTTAATGTATAGCTTGTGGCATCACATGTGATCTAGTTTGTTTATTTGTATCCTTCATGGTACTCATTGCCTACCACATGTTAGGTTTGTGGCAATGGTGAGCCTAATGTCTTCTCAATATGTCTTGTACTCTACAAGTGATAACTTATCAATATATTGCATGTGGCACCTCATGGCTTGGGTGGTGGGACAAATGACTTTTAAACATAATTGTGCCTATTGTGTTTGGGGTGTAACTTTCTTAAGTGTCATTCATTGGCCAAATATTTAAAGGCTCTTCATCACCTATCATTAATATCATCCCAAACTCAAAACATGATATTTTTTGCCACTGTGGAGATTCCAAAGCACTATGCTCACCATTTTTAGATTTTTCTACCTGTGCAAAAATGAATCAATTGCTACAAAAGGTGTCCTTGTGTATGGGTAATAATAGTAATGCATGGCTATGGTCTATGTAACCTCCATGAAGCCTTTCATGGTCTTATGATAGAGGTTAAACCCTATGTGCACTATAAATAGTTATGTCCAAAGCACCCTAAGTTTAGGGATTTCTTCTTTCTACTACTAGTGATGGAAATTTTATATTGGTAAATGCATTTATTAGACCTTTAGCCATGTGTTATTTTGTTAAATACTCTTGGATTTGTATGCAAAATAATAGGAATTTCAAGTTGGACGGTTGACCTCACCTAGCTACTTGATGAATTTAATGCAAAAAATGGGTTGGGCATTGCTCAAGGTAATATTTACACAAAGTATAAGGATGTTTCATATTACTACAAATCTACTAATTAAATGTGTTAACTTGAAAATGTTGGAAAATTCTTTTTCCCTGTGCCTAAGTACCAATTCATGATCCAAGAAAGATTTTCCTCTCTAATGCAAGTGCATTTTTTTATCTACAAAAATATGATAATTTTAATAATATTTGAAATCTAATGTAGTATGATGTGTTACTTGTATCTACACCATGTGGCTAAATTGGTTTTATAATGTTATATATACATGAAAGAAAGATGTGATCTAAGTTGGTCCCTAGAGCTAATTTTTGGGCATGCACCTATCTATGTTAGGACATCAAATGATGAATTTTCAATTTTGTAAGTCACTAAAAGTATATTGTTTGAATCAATGAGAATGTGTGATCTAGAAATATGAATGTATAACCAATGCTTTTATGAAATAACTTACACAATAGAAGAATATGAGAGGAAATATTTTGCAAATACTTGATAATAATTGAGAATAACAAGCCATTTCGAGGGGGGAAACCTCCAAAGATCTCCAATAAGAGAATAATTCACAATATGATGATGAAATAAGACTCACAGCCTCCTATATATACCTTATGTATGCCTAGGATATCACCCAAGCTAACTTAGATAGCCCTGTATAAGCCTTAGGCCAACCTAATTAACTAAATAACAATATAATAATGATAATATGACTTAATTAAGAGTTAGGATAGTCACAATCTGACTATTCATAACCTTATGTACACTAATATTAAGGGTGCAACATACCCCCCTCTTTCGAGAAGCATTGTCCTCAATGCTAATCAAGTGTTGATGCTTCTGAATGAACTCCTCATCCTCCCATGTGGTATCTTCAGCTGGTAAATTCTTCCATTGGATGAGACACTTTGTGAGTGTTCTAGTCCTTATCTTCTTTGTGTGTGTTTGAAAAATAAACTTTGGTTCCAATATGATTCTTCCTTCTTCATCGAGCTCTAGTAATATTATCTAAGGATATTATGCCCAATTACCTTCTTCAAACAAGAAACATGAAATATTGGATGTAACTTTGTTGTTGGTGGTCATTCTAGATTGCAGGCAATACTACCTCTCTTTTGCATGATATGGTATGCGCCATAATATTCCAAAGATGGCTTTTTATTATTTTTTCATTGATTCAATGACATTTTCTTGTAAGGATACAATCTCGAGAAGACCCAATCCCCAACTTCAAAACTTCTTTCACTACGGTGTTGGTCCACCTATTACTTCATTCAATTTTATGCCATGGCTAGATTATCCTTTAGTCTTGAGAGTACTCATTGTTGATGAAGCAAGTGGTCCTCCACTACTTTAACTCTTGGTGATACCTTCAATAATAATGTGATGGAAGGAGGCTTATATCCATATAGTGTCATAAATGGACATATTTTTTATGAACTATGAAGTGTTATACCACCATTTTGCTAGTGGTAGCCAATCTACCCATTGATATTGTTTATCTAAAGTGAAACAACATAGATATCATTCTAAATACTTATTAACAACCTCAGTTTGCCCATCAAATTGAGGGTGGTATGAAGAACTATGATCCAATTGAGTACCCAAAAATGAGAATAAATTTTCTCAAAATTGACTAGTAAAGATAAGATCATGGTCACTAAAAATAACCTTAGGTGTACCATGTAGCTTTTGTATATTCTCCAAATAATATTTTTCCACTATACATGTAAAAGGATGTGATAATGCAATGAAATATGCATATTTAGTGAAACGATCTACTACTGCCATGATGACATTATTACCTTTAGATTTTGGAAGCCTTGTGATAAATTCCATGGATACTTCTTCCCAATGTTTGCTAGGAATAACTAAGGGTTGCAAGATATTTGGTGTCTTAATTGTCTCCCCTTTATTTCTTTGACAAACCAAATATTCAACCATAAAATTTTGAACATCACCTTTTAATCCTTCCCAAAAAATTATTGCTTGACTTGATGATATGTCTTCAAAAATCCTTAATAACCACCAATTGGAGACTCATGAAGCTTTGTGAGAATCTTTTTTTTAAGAGTGGAATTCTTGTAGAGATACAATCACTCTATATACTGCATAGCATCTCCCTTCCAACAAAACTTATCTAAACTACTGGGATCACTTTGTAACTGTTGAATGTGATTACTTGTATCAACATCATTTTGTCACTTTACTTTAGATTCTTCTACCCAATTTTCTTATAATATTGAAATGGAACACAATAAAGCTTCATCCTTCTCATCCTTCCTAGAATGTGCATATACCACAACATTTCCCATCCCTTTCTTATATACAATCTCAAAGTCATATCCTAACATCTTAGTGACCCTTTTTTGTTGCTATTCAAAAGATAATCTTTGTTCCAAAAAACATTTTAGACTATCATGATTTGTCAACCTTGAATTTTCTACCCATTAGATAATGCCTTTATTATTTTACTGCATGAATAATAGCTAGCATTTCCTTCTCATAAATAGGTTTGAGTTGCATCTCGCCTTTTAATTGACAACTCTCAACAACAATGGGTTGACCCTCCTACATGATAACTGCTCCTATACCATTTCCTAAAGAATCACATTCCATAATAAAATCCTTGGTGAAGTCTGGAGTGGAAAGCACTAGAGTTGATAGCCTCCTTCAATCTCTCAAATATTACATTAGTGGACTCGTTCCAATGAAAAAAATCCTTCTTCAATAAAGTTGTGAGGGGTGTTGCTATATGACCATAATTCTTCACAAGTATTTTATAGTATCCAGTCAATCCCAAGAAACCCCTTAATTTCTTAATGGTTTTGGGAATAGGCCATTCCATGATAGCCTTAATTTGGTTAGGATCCACCTTTACTCCATGCGAAACTATTTATCCCAAGTCTTCCACCTCATTGAGACCAAAAGCACACTTCGATGGTTTAGCATAGAGTTGATGATCTTTGAGAGCTTGCAATGCTTGATCTACATGTTGCAATTGTTTCATCCCATGTCTTGTTATAAATCAATATATCATCAAAGAACACTAATAGAAACTTCCTCAAGAATTTATTAAAGATTCAAACTTTGAAATGTATATGGTGCATTGGTAAGACCAAACGACATCACCAAAAACTCATAATGACCCTCATGAGTCCTAAATGTTGTCTTAGAAATATCTTCTTCCTTAATTTGAATTTGGTGATAACTTGATCATCAATGACTCTAATAGGAAACTTATCTTTGATGGTGTACATGTTGAGCACTCCATAGTATGGGCACACATGCCAAGTTTCATCCTTCTTACGCATCATCACCAATAACAAGGAGTAAGCACCTTGGCTATGCCTGATAATTCCTACCTCTAGCATCTTCTCAACAATCTTTTCAGTCTCACTTTTTTGTATACATGGATACTTGTAATGTAAGGAAAGCTTAGGTGCGGAAAAAACTCTCCTAACATCAAAACCTCAGGGAAGAATGTAGATATGACTTTAAAAAATTTCAATTACAATTCATTAAGATACACTTGAAAATAATAACAGAAAAGAGAAATGAACACATACACAATTGGACACCAAATTTACGTGGGAAAACCCTTACGGGAGAAAAACCCACCACAGCAAGAAAATCCCCTTTGTATTATAGTAAAGAAAATTACATACAAAGATCAGGCTTAACTTTCTGATGTCAATTTACAACAACAACATTCACTGATCAATCTTATACAGAACATTAATCTCACAATGCTCTTAGACACATACAATGAACCCACTCAGATCAATCTATGTTCAATCGAGCAACCCTTTCGTTATCTCGAACTGTCCACCATTGTCGACCATTGCAGAGCATATTCATTTTCTCACAAAATGTTCATCTTCCACACAGGAACAGTTGCAATAGTCCAACTACCAATGGTTCACATTTTGCTTCTTGCATTGGCTCAGAACACACCACGTAGTACAAACGTTTGGTCAAAATGTTCAACAGTATCACATGTTAGTGAGACACTAGACCGTGTCTCCCCGATGCCAAAATGCCTGATCACATAGCTATCGACAAGACCAAAGGTATCAGCAACACCCCAAGAGGTCAGACCGATAACAAATCAAGTCTCCCCAATATCACAAGAAAACCAACTGTCCATCTGCAAGAGTCCAGGAGATTTCATCGACAGTTAATGTCACTTTGATATGTCCATCGGCAAGACCAGCACCATCGACAAGAGATCATACCAAATGCAAAACCATCGGCTAGACTCACTCTATCGGCAAGACATCTCACCAATGTCCATTGCAAAACTATCGGCAAGACCATCGTTATCGCTAAGACTTCACACCGATGTTCAACTCATGTAGCTCTATCGGCAAGACCATCGCTATCGATGAGAGCTCATACCGAACACAAATTGTCGGCAAGAGAAACACTATCGCCAAGAGTTCATACCGAATGCATCAGCCTGTCAGCGAGAGAAACATTCATCGGCAAGAGTTCTCACCGAAGGTATACCTAACGGCGAGACCTCCACTGTCGCTTAGACTCTTATCCAGCCTTCATGTCACCCCGATGACATTCGTGTGTAAAACCATCAGCGAGACATACTTTGTCAGAATGAGTCACTTCAAAGGTTCACGTCTCTCCCCGATGCCACTCGTCACCAAGAGTCTCCCCGATAATCACCAGGAATCAACCCATTGGCAAGAGGTCTGCCCCGTCGAAAAGAGATAGGAATTTTCACAGCGATATCCATGTCTTACCGATGACTCCCGTCAGCAAGATAGATCCAAAGTCTTAGCGACTTTGATCTTATGAACACAGCTACTGGTCGGTAAGGCATTCTGAGGGTCTCACCGATTTTGCTCTTTCAAGAGTTTCATGTCAATAAGCTTGAGGCACATTTTCCAACAATCTCCCACTTGACGAAGATCTTACTGACACCTCCAAAGGACAACAAAACTACTAAAATTCATGGGCACTAAGGCCCATCGAACTGGCACACCACCTGAACTTGTCTATGCTCATTAGCTTCGTTAATGCATCTGCAACATTTTCCAGAGTATCCACTTTTTCTAAAGAGACCTTTCCATCCTCCACCATATCTCGTACAAAATGATACTGCACATCAATATGTTTCGTCCTGGCATGGAAAGTAGGATTTTTCGCCAAACAAATAGCACTCTGACTGTCACAGTAAATTGTAATTTTCCCTGCATCAAACCCAATGTTAGAACACAAACGTTTTAACTAGATTGCTTCTTTACAGGCGTGTGTTGCTGCCATGTATTTTGCCTCTGCAGTGGACAAAGCGACTACAGCCTACTACTTACTCATCCAACTAACTACACCACCATTCATCATGAAAATATATCCACTGGTGGATCTTCTGCTGTCAATGTCCCCTGCCCAATCAAAATCCACATAGCCTTGAATGTTGAGAGTCCTCTGTGATTCAACCAAATTTCCATGGTAACACAAAGCATATTTTGAAGTGCCCTTTAGATACCTAAACACTCTTTTCACAACATCCCAATGTGTCCTTCCAGGATTTTCCATAAAACGACTAAGTACTCCCACTGCTTGGGCAATGTATGGCCTTGTATAGACCATTGCATACATTAAACTACCAACTGCACTAGCATAAGGCACTCTAGTCATGTCCTCTATCTCAGTAGGAGATTTTTGATAGTCTTCAACAGATAGCTTCGTTCCCTACAAAACTGGAACAACTAGCTTCTTGCAATCAGTCATACAAAATCTCTCCAGAATAGTATTAATATACTTACTCTGACTGAGCCAAAGTTTTCTATTATTTATATCCCTAGTTATTTCCATTCCCAGAATATACTTGGATGCACCAAGATCTTTCATTTCGAACTTTACAGACAACTAATATTTTAGATCAGAAATCATTAACTTACTATTGCCTATGAACAACATATCATCAACATAGAGAGCAATAATAAGAACACGATCATTTCAGCTTTGTAGTACACACAATGATCATATTTTGATCTTACAAATCCCAATGACAAAACAAAAGTGTCAAACTTTCAGTACCACATTCTAGGAGATTGTTTTAATCCATACAGAGATTTTTTCAACTTGCAAACCAAATTTTCTTTACCTTTTTCCACAAAGTGCTCAGGCTAGGACATGTAAATTTCTTCTTCAAGGTCACAATGAAGAAATGTTGTCTTCACATCCATCTGTTCAACCTCTAAGTCATATGTTGTTGCAAGTGACAAAAGAAATATGATAGACGTTAGCTTAGCTACAGGAGAAAAAATTTCTCAATAATCAATTCCCTACCTAGGAATACCCCTTCGCATCCAACCTTGCCTTATAATTTTCCACACTACCATCCAGACCTATTTTCTTTTTAAATACCCATTTGCAGCCAACAGCTTTTCTACCTTCAGGCAAGGGCACCAAACTCCAAGTATCATTCTTTTTTAATGATGCCATTTCTTCATTCATGGCTTCCAACTAAGAGTTTGAATCAGGCATTTTAAATGCCTCTTTCATAGTCCTAAGCTCATCAATGCTAGAAATTAAAAGCATAGAAATAAGTAGAATCTAAC
>VDFB02368122.1:0-91520 GCA_007258455.2 Sequoia sempervirens | reverse complement strand
AACTCAATTTGAGGTTACAATCACAAGCCCTTCAACCAAGTTTTTATTTTTCAATTTTTTTAAACTTTTTTCTCCAATGTGGCCAAGCCTATGATTCCAGAGCATAGCCTTTTCTGCTGGAAGTTTAACTTCCATAGAGTTTGCACTATCAAGAACTTTTTTCTCCTTTTCTCCATGAGTACCCTTCTGTGACTTTACAGAGACACTATTGCATTGCACATCATGTGCATCCAGCTTATACAAGGTACCAATACGAGCACCTCTAGCTAGCACCATTGAGCCTCTAGTCATCTTGCAACCATTTCCGGAGAACGCGACTTGCACTCCAACATCATTCAGCTTACTAACATAAAGTAAATTTTGAGCTAGACCTGGTATATGCATTACATCATTGATTCCCTTCACTCTTCCATCAAGGAACTTAATTTTGACTCTTCCACGGCCAACTATTTCCAAAGATGAATCGCTTCCCAAATACACCCTTCCACCATCGTATTTTTCATACTTAGTGAACAGTCTCTATGAGATGTCATGTGGAAAGATGCTCCATAATAATCAACCAGACATCATCTGATGCCTATGTAGCCAAGGCTGCAATGAAAGCGTCTACATCACTCTGAGAAGAATCATTGTCGAAGAATACTTCTTCTTCTTTTTCTCCTCTTTGCAATCCTTTCAGACATGACCAGGTTTCCACAATTCCAACACTTTACCTTGGACTTCTTACTAGAGACTTTGATCTCCCCTCTTATTTGGATTTGGACTTCTTGTCCTTCTTCTTTCCTTTTTCTTTTGATCTGCCTCTAATAGCAAGAGCCTCCTTCGCCATCTCAGAATATTTTCTTCTCATCTCTTCGATAACAAAGAAGCAACAATATCTTCCATCTTAAAAGAGAGTAGTACTCCCAATAGCCATCACCAAGTGATCCCAAGAATCTGGCAAAGAACACAACAATAGCATACAATAATCTTCTTCATCAATCTTTACACCCACAGATGCTAACTAAGCAATCAACATGTTGAAAGCATTCAAATGATCAACAACAGACGCTCCTTCCTACATTTTCAAAGAGTACAACTTCTTCCTCAAGAACAACTTATTCACCAAGGACTTGCCCTGATAAATAGCTCCCAGTCTTTTCCACAAAGAGGATGTTGTCTTTTCTTCATGAACATTTAGAAGAATAGAGTCTGCTAAACAGAGCCTTATCAACCCCTTTGATTTTCAATATGCAAGGTTCCAATCCTCTTGCTTCATGCCTATAGGCTTCGTCCCAGACACAACAAGCCAAAGATCATGATCAACCAACAGATCTTCCATTTTGAGTTTCCACAACTCAAAATTACTACCATTGAATTTCTCAATTTCAATCTTTCCTGACGTGCTTGCCATCTTAATCTATAATTCAAATTACCAGACTTCTACAAGACTCCCACTGAACAGAATCACACAAAAAACCCAACGTACCCACAAGGATAACACAACTGGCTAGGCTTTGATACCACTTGTAAGGAAAGCTTAGGTGTGGAACAAACTCTCCTAACATCAAAAACTCAAGGAAGAATGCAAATATGAATTTAAAATTTTTCAATTACAGTTCATTAAGATACACTTGAAAAGAATAAAATAAAAGAGAAATGAACACATACACAATTGGACACCAGATTTACATGGGAAAAACCTTACGGGAGAAAAACCTACCACACCAAGAAAATCCCCTTTGTATTACAGTAAAGAAAATTACATACAGAGATCAGACTTAACTTTTTGATGTCAATTTACAGTAGCAACATTCACTGATCAATCTTATACAGAACATTAATCTCACAATGCTCTTAGACATATACAATGAACCCACTCAGATCAATTCGTGTTCAATCGAGCAACCCTTTCATTATCTCGAACTGTCCACCATTATTGACCATTGCAGAGCATAGTCATTTTCTCACAAATTGTTCATCTTCCACACAGGAACGGTCACAACAGTCCAACTGCCAACAGTTCACATTTTGCTTCTCTCATTGGCTCAGAACACACCACATAGGACAAACGTTCAGTCAAAATGTTCAACTGTATCGCATGTCGGTGAGACACTAGACCGTGTCTCCCCAATGCCAAAATGCCTGATCACATAGCTATCAGCAATACCAAAGGTATCAACAACACCCCAAGAGGTCAGACCGATAACAAATCAAGTCTCCCTGATATCACAAGAAAACCAACTATCCATTGGCAAGATTCTAGGAGATTTCATCGACAGTTAATGTCACTCTGATATGATCATCGGCAAGACTAGTACCATTGGCAAGAGATCATACCGAATGTAAAACCATTGGCTAGACTCACTCTATCGGCAAGACATCTCACCGATGTCCATTGTAGAACTATCGGCAAGACCATCGTTGTCGCTAAGACTTCACATCGATGTTCAACTCATGTAGCTCTATCGACAAGACCATCGCTATCGGTGAGAGCTCATACTGAACACAAATTGTCGGTGAGAGAAACGTTATCACCAAGAGTTCATACCTAATGCACAAGCCTGTTGGTGAGAGAAACATCCATCGGCAAGAGTCCTCACCGAAGGTATACCTGTCGGCAAGACCTCCACTGTCGCTTAGACTCTTATCGAGCCTTCATGTCACCCCGATGACATTCGTGTGTAAAACCATCGGCGAGACATACTCTATCAGAATGAGTCATTTTGAAGGTTCACATCTCTCCCCGATGCCACTTGTCGCCAAGAGTCTCCCCGATAATCACCAGGAATCAACCCATCGACAAGAGGTATGCCCAGTCGGAAAGAGATAGGAATTTTCACAGCGATAGCCATGTCTTGCCAATGACTCTCGTCGGCAAGACAGATCCAAAGTCTCAGCGACTTTGATCTTATGAATACAGTTGCTAGTTGGTAAGACATTATGAGGGTCTCGCCAATTTTTCTCTTTCAGGAGTTTCATGTCAGTAAGCTTGAGGCACATTTTCCAACATGTAAGGCCTAATGTTGGGTAGTTGGCTCCCTAGAGCTAGTTGTATGGAATGATCATGATCCCTCTTAGGAGGAATTCATTTAGGTATATCTCTAAAAACCATTGAGTGACGATCAATTATTGCTTGTAAGTTTAGATGGGTGGGAACATTAGTTTGATAGGATTCTACTGAACATACTTGGGCCAAAAATCCATTAGCTCCTTTCTTAAGAAATTTCTACATTTTATGAGTGCTTACCATTTGTGGAGACTTTTCCTTCAATCCTCTTAGATCTATTGTAATTACTTCTTATTAAAATCTCATGAATAGTTCTTGGAAGTTCATCTCAATTGTTCCTAAAGTAGTAAGTCATTGTACTCCCAAAACAATATTTGTTGCACCCATGGAGATAGCAAACATTTGTCAATTAAGGTGATAATCTCACATGGATAATTTAATGTTGTGGAGTTTTCCAAAACAACTAACAGTACCACCAACTGCAATCAAGACCTGAAACTCTAGATTTGGATATGTAAATTAATTTAGACAAGTAGCCAACTTTTTGTTGATTAAATTAGGAGTACTACTTGAATCGATCAATACTTTCTACTTCTTTAAGAAACCCACTACCTTGAGATTTTGTGGGGCACTAAAATCTGAGAGTGCATGATAAGAAATGATTGGTTGGGAATCATGTGATTCCTCATTTGAATCCCTATTACCCTCTAATAATGGTTCCTCCTTTTCTTCCTCACTCATTCCTTTAATATATAACAATTTCTTTTCATAGTATTTAAGTCCTCAACTGTATTTGCTATCACAATTGAATCACAACCATTTTGCTTTTTCTCCTCAATTTTTTGTGGAGTAAACCTAGTAGGTTGAGGTAATGAATGTGTAGAAGAGCTCATTTCTCTTATGTTTACAATCCCTTGTCACCTATTGGCCAAAGACTTCTCCTCAACTTGTCTTGCCATAAGTATCACTTGTGATAAGGATTGTGGTTGGAACAAGCACACTTCATATTTTATATGGTCCTTTAAACCTCCTAGAAATAATTTTTTTAAATTGTATTCTATCAAATTCTCTACTCTTAGACAAAGGTATTGAAATTATTGAGTATATTCATTGATTGTACTTATTTGCTTTAATATAGTGATTTGGAAAAAGTAGTTATCCATAAAGTTATCTCCATAATGAGTAGAAAGTTCCTCTTGAAAAATTGACCATATGACCACACAACCCTTTTTTTTCTCTTCTCATCACATAAACAACGATACCAAATAAATTGATCTGGTTCCAAGTATAATTATGCCATAACCATCTTCTATTGAGTAGGAACATGATGAAGATCAAAGAACTGCTCTACTTGGCAAAGCTAATTAGTTGAATCCTTGCAATAAAACTTTCTCATATCAAAATTGGGTATGAATTATTGAGGTATGTTATTATTAAATGGATGATCCTTTTTGAGATCTAAGTCAACTCCAAAAATTCATGTCCAACAAAAGCATTATCTTCCACCTTACTAGGTGAATCTCCTCCCTTATACTTAATACCATGAATAATTGATTTTAAATCACTCATATTCATTTGCATGTCCCTTTTTATTGACAAAATTTCTTCATTCATATCCTTCTTCAATGATGAAATTTCACCCTTGGCCTTGTTGATTTCATCATTAGGGTTAATATCCTCAATTTCTACATCATCCTTATCTGAAGATTTCCTTGGTGTGGTAGCACTTTTTGCCTCTTGGTGTAGGCTCCGCCATGTTGAAAAAAAAAATGTGATAAATCACATAAATAAATTTAAAATAATCTAAAATTTTTACTATAACTTATTAGGGTCTAGGTTGAACTTTCCTAGAAAAATCTCCTAAAAATTGTGTTTTGCAGTTTTGAGAGTGAATTTGTTGGGACCCCTAAGTCTACAAAAAATCACTTAATTAAGCTCCAATTACTCTAAAAATTTTACTATAGGAACCTCTCTTACTTCTTCAAAACCCCATTAAAAATTAGGAAGAAATTCTAGGATTTAAAAGATATGTGCTTTCCAAATAAATTGGGTAGAAACCCTAATTCTGCAGTAAATAGCTCAATTATGCTCTAATTCCTCTAAAATCTAGATTGTAGTTTCTTGCATATGTTCTTAAAATTTAAATATTAAACAAAAAAAATCCAAATATGGGAGATATGCATTTTACAAAATGACCTCCAAAATTGAAAAAATGCCTTCTTGTCACAAATCCAAGATCATGCTTTGATACTACTTATTATGAAATAACTTGCACAATAGAAGAAAATGAGAGAAAATATGCTAAAAATACTTAATAATAGTGAGAATAATAACCCAGTTTAAGGGTGAAAACCTCCAAATATATCCAATGAGAACACAATTCACAATTTGATGATGAAATAAGACTCATTACCTCCTATATATACCTTATTTACGCCTAGGATATCACCCAAGCTGACTTAGGTAGCCCTATATAAGCCTTAGGTCAACCTAATTAACTAAATAACAATATAATAAAGATAATATGAATTAATTAAGAGTTAATATAGCTACAAGTCAACTATGTACACTAATATCAAGGGTGTAGCCAATGTCTCCATGACTACTAGGGGTTTTCTTGAATTTTTTCATGAGCAATGATATGAAGTGTTTATATCCACATTTGTTGGATTAGTTGTATTGAGGGATAGTTTGTGACACAATACTGTAAAAATTTGTAAGGATTTTGTACCTTAGTTTTTCTTATTTCAAATGGATTGTACTTGGTTAGTGATGGATCTTTAAATTAGATGTCATGTGGGATTCTTGATCTTCTAGAGTTTGGATATGTAATCCTTCATCATTTTATTTCAATTTCTCTTGTAGGGATTTACCTTTTTCCCTAGTGGAATAGGTACCAATCTAGATGGTGAGAGACCAAATGTATTTTTATTTAATCATTCCTCTTGGTATTTATAGAGTAAATGTTAGGTTTTTCCATGCTTTCATGATCTAGTAATGTGACTTATATCTTATACAATCATAAAGTTGATAAAATATCAAAAGATTTGTCTCTTGCCTACATGTACAAATAGTTAAGTGGATTCAATTTTAGAAATATAGAATGATTTTGCCTCATGTTACATGTGCAAGAGTATGTATTAATTTTGTTATAGATCTTGTGAGTAGCTAGTATATCATGAACCTAGTGACAAATCTTCAAGTTTATAATACACTAGTTTTAGTCATGTTTATGTCATTTCTCTTTAATTGTCATGTTTGAGTGACCTCTAGGAGCACCCTCATAAGTTTAGTTAAACCTAAGTGAAGGAGATATTTTCAATTCTTAAGCATTAGCCCCTTGTTGTCCATATTTAGTTGATGATTTTCAACCTTATCCTTAATATGACATGTTTCATTGGCCTTGAGTATTGATTAGGACTACCTCTGCGAATGTGGAGCTATGACTTTAGGAGCTAACATTGGCCACTAAAAACTGACCTAAATTATCTTTTGTGATGTTAAGTTCCCTTGATAATGACCTTGTTCTTACCCTTCATGACTCTTGTAGCACAATGATACGCTAATATTGTTGTACATGGTGATGCAACACCTGCCTATACACATTTTATATAATTATACATTAACAAGTTACTAAAGAACTATGTGTTGCTTTGTTTAAGTAGTTATATATGTTGAGACATCTTGTCTAGATGTTATAAATGTCGTAATATCCATTATTACCACTTAGAATGACCTCAATCTAAAAGATTTGAGTATCAAGGATCCCATCATCTATGTATTGAGTTGATCTCCATGGTCTTAATGTGGGGTAAATGATTTGGGCCAACATGATGTTTACCCAAGTGCACAATAATTGTAAATTGAAAATATTGAAAAATAATCAATCATAAACATGCTCTATCATTAAGCATGGGCTTATTAACTAAGTACTTTAGTACTTGGTGATATGTAAAGAATACAAGTATAGTGACAAGGAGGTATTGTTGAAATTTTGTAGTGTATAAACCATGGCTAGAGCTTTATATTATATTATTTAATTATGATCAACACAACTAAATTTCTACTTGAAAAGTTTTTAGAATGATGCAAATTCCCCTCACCAATTTGCAAAATAATTGTAATTATAGTGATTGATGTATCAACATGAATGTAAAATGGTGTACTCCAATTCATTAATTGTAATATTGGTGCCATATCCATATTCTCCTTTATTGTTTTAAATGCTTGTTGATGTGTGCTCTTCCATTTAAAGAGGTCTTATTTTTTCACTAAATCCTCTAAGGGCATGAAAATGCCAGCATAGTTATTGATAAGCTTTCAATAGTACCTAGTATGACTTAAGAAATCTTTCACAACACATTGAGAATTTAGTACTACAGGTTAATGACTTATTAACACATTTGTCGGTTCTACCTCTAATAATAAAAATTGTATACCCTATAACTTCTTTTACTATTCTTTTGCACTCATTTTAGTGTCCACCTAGTATGTGTGTTTTAAGGCCTTTCTTAGTTGATAAATTTATCCTAATGATTACAGAGACATGAAATCACCTCTAAATTTTTTAACTTGACTCCCTTAGTATTCCCTAGAAAATTAATTTGTCTACCATTAAATTTTATGTGCATCATTGTTCATGCTCCTTACCTAGAAAGGGTAGTTTTTGTAATTTTTTCTACCAAAATTAATGTATAACTTCTTAATGATCCACCTAACATGATTCAAATGTGCTCAAAAAATTAGTAGAAACTTATTTATAGGCCCATGTTCCTCCTCTTAAAAAAATGAATCCAAATTGTTTAAATCTCCCCTATGCAAGTGTTCTCTTTCCATTTATCCAATTTTTTAGGTACATTATCAATAAACATTGGCTAAATTCACACCATTTTCTAGCTTGAGCTATGGATATTTCTTTGCCTCTTTGATTGATGCCCTTATTATTGTTTTCCTCATGCATCCTAGCTAGTTTCCCCCTATTTTCTCTCCATTCCAAGTCATCAAAACCTCATTCCCACTTTTCAAACATATATACACCTAGCTATTAGATCACATATCACACCTTTGTCATCAAGTAATTATCCTTGTCTTGTGGAATTTTATTCTATCTCCCTTGTTCATCCATCAGTTTCCACACACCATCTAAGCATAGTTTTCCCACCTAAGAGTTTATTTTTTTTGGTCATTGTTGTTACATTTTATCACAACCACTTAGATCTACATGTACACACTTTCTTTTTTCCATGTGAAGAATCTTATTGGAGTTACCCACAAGGGGTTGAATGAGGTAGACTCCCATTTGACATTTTAATTTTGAAGGGTTTCTAGTTTGGAGGTGTTTTGTGCAATTTTGGGGCAGGTGAAGAGATAAAAACAAGTTAGAATACATCACAAGGCTTCCCCAAAATTTGATGAGCATTCTAATAAGGTGCCAACACATCCCTATGATACATCTACACTATCTAATATGCTTTTTTTTCAAAGGACACATCCCATAATATTTGAACTTATACTAGAACTATTGATAGTCATACACAATCTATTTTAAGATATAAATTTAGATTTTGATACGTGTAGTTTTTTGTTTTAGCGTTTCTTGTCTATTTCATAGGCTTATTTTCATATTTTGACCCACTTTTTTCTTTATCTATTGTGAATAGGATCAAGTGGAAAACTTAAACAAAATCCACAATACCTCCCAAAGCTTTAATTCTAGGTGATATACTTGACCCTAGGGATATTTGTGTCTCCTTGTATAAGTGGTAGGACATTTGTGCCCCTATACTTATCCAACCTCACCCCTTTTGTACAAAACACCTTTTATAACTTCCATTTTTTTTCTAGGACCCTTTGTGGCCATTTTGATGGGGCAAAATATGTCTTTGTTTTACCTTTATTTTCCTTTAAACTTTGTCATTTCATAGTATCTTATGTTGTTCTTGTCACCATTTGTTAATGAACTAAAGATATTTTATAAAATACAAAGGAAAGATAAAAATCCATGAATATATCAAAATACTTTGATCATTTATTGATTAACTCGATGATTTTGGTAGCAAGAAATGCTTAATGGATGGCACATGGACAAGGGCATTGATGGAGTGAAGTTAAGGTCGTTCGGGGGTCATTTGTCATTTTGGATGAATTATTGTTGAGTTGTATTTTTTTTTTTAAGTTGTGTCATTTTGAAACGATGGCAAAAGACTATAAACTATTTTTTATTATCTTTTAAGGTTGTTGGCCAGAAGCCGAAATAACCAAAGACTCTTATATGTTTTATCCAACAGTCATTATAAGTTTAACTGATATATAGTATCTATAAATATGTAAGCCAAGAATCAATTTATATAGATGATAATAATACATTGATATAGACTTTTGTTCATGACTCAAAATACCATGATGTTATCTGGATGTATGTTGATTAGTGTGGAGTAACTTGTGTTCATAAGCTTCATCACCTGATAGTCGAATAAGGCAGGGCCCACTTCCTCAGTTACTTGGTGATCACTATAGTAAGGGTGCATTGTGTGGTAACGAATGTTTTAGCTTTACATTCATTTTTTTGTGATTGAATTAGTTTGCAATTATCACCATTTGTTGTTAAATGCATATGGGTTTAATTCAGCGTGTTGTATCTTGTAAACATTGATCAATGTGATTATGAATATGTGTGAGTAAAGTTTAATGTGTTCCATTTCAATTTTGTCTTTTGATTATATTATATTTGTAGTGTGGAATAGTGATACTATTTATTGTTTACTATTTACTGTTAATCGGTTTATGTTGCTGACTGTTTTGATATAGGTTCCTATCACAGAAGTGGCAGGAGGTTTGAGAGCCAAATTTTAGAATAAACATAGATTAAGTAGCATTGCATCCATCCCCACCTAGTTCATTAGTTTCAGCCCTTAGGTTTATTTTCGCAACACCTTTCACCAGCTTACGTTCCTAGATTGAAAATTAAAGGATAAACTAAGGAAATTACCATAAAACACCCAAGGACCAATCTAAACACATGAACCAACTTGATAGGGTCATGAGAGCAATTTATCAACCCACAGTTTAATCTAATCATTTTGGCATCGTTGTCAGGGAATGGTGTTAAAGGCTTGTCAGCCTAGTGAACTAAGTTAGGAGCATTGCGCTAAGGATAAAGTCTACGCGACAGTCAACCTCGTTTGGATAACTACCCTTACTTTGTTTTTTTGTAAGTCATATAGGTGCATGAATCGTAGTAGGGACAGTAGAGGGAGATTTGTTACAAAGGATAAGGGGAGTAATACACACCCATAAAGATAAAAAAAAAATCAAAATCATTAATTAAAGGAGGTAGCTCACAACAAGAAAATTTGAAAACCAAATTACAATAATTAGTTGTGCATACATCACTTGAGAAAGAGTTACCCGAACCAAATATCAAGAAGTGTGTTATTGAGTCTACCATTGTTGAGACCCTTCTGGTATCCATCCAGAGTCTTCTGAAGAATTACAAAAGAAGGTAGGAAAATTATTTTGAGAATCTTATGAGTCGAGGGTCGGTCCATCCTTAGGAAATCAAAAGCCATTCAAAACATTCTTCACCCCTTGGGTGTCCCAAGTCATGGCTGATCTCAACAACAACAATAATAATAACAATGAGAGAGCATTAGCCAACAATAATCTAGTCACCTTCGAGTTTCCAATAGCACATCTTGAAGAAGATTTCCCTATGAAAAATATTCCTCATTCCGCTCTACCTGTCTTTCATGGTCTTTCTATTGAGGATCTTGACATGTTCTTATTTGAGTTTGATGTGTTGTGCCACAACTATGATTATCAGAGTGATGCACAAAAGCTCAAATTGTTCCCAGCCACGTTAAAGGATGCAACATTGCGTTGGTTCATGAACCTCAGGAATATCAAAACATGGGAAGTCATGAAGGAATTATTTTTGACCAAGTATTAGGAGTATTTTAAAACAAAAGAGGTTTGGGAGGAAATATTTTGTATGACATAGAAAGAAGACAATTTCATGGAAGATTACCTTGAATGCTTCATGTTCAACTTTCAATGATCTTGAAAACCAAGGCTAACTCCTGATACCGTTAAAATTTTGTTCCTTAGGGGAATAAGGGATGATACTATGGATGCCTTAAATTTAATAGGTAAAGGTGATGTCTCTAAATTGAGCTTTTACAATATTTGTGACATTTGGAAGAATTACTCGAGATCTCAATGTTCGGGGAGGTATTATGGAAGTAAGTTCTCTTCCTTGGGAAATATAGTAGGTATGATAAAGTGTGAGATAGGTAATCTACTTGAGCACCTCAAGACTAATTTATTAAATCATATGGGTAAATAGATAGACACTTTTTATACATGGAGGAAGCAAGAGGAGGCTGAAAAAGCCTTAGTTGTCTTTTGTCCTATTTGTCGAAAGAGGCATAATGGTGAAGAGTGTCCATATAATACAACAAAAATATCTTCTTTAGAGGAAGTGAGTAGGGAAACTACCTTAAAATGTCTTCGCATAGGGATGACCGAGGTAGAATACACAAATGAACTCGTTTACTTCATGGCCCAATGAAGACCTTAACAACCAAGAGCAATGCCCCCAACCGATTATCAAGTTGTACCCCAAAATCCTTTTCAACAGAATTCTTTCCTAAACTAACATGGATGGTATGGAGGCTGGCAGTAACCTCCATACTACCCCTAGTGGTCACAATAATACTCGCCTGCTCCACAATCGTGGCAAGCATGGCGAGCACCGCCACCACCTTACCCACAATATCAATCATTCCATCTATATCCACCACCTCCAACAATAAATCCATATCAACAATCTCAACAACTCTTTCCACCTATCTCGTCACCTAATCAACCATCTAACTTAGATCATCCTCCAAAATCCATGCCAATGCCTACACAACCATCACCAAATCCAAATAATAAGGTGGTGCAACCAGTTTATAATAATGAAGTGGCAGGATTTCCAACTTACCCTACCAATGCATTAGAGATTGATGGTGTACACCTAAGGTTAGGGAAGAACCTCCAAGGGCCAACCATCACAAAAGTTGAAGATTCTCTAGCTAAGCCAGAGGAAGAGCAACCAAAGCCTCCATTTCCAGATAGGTTGCAAGAGTGACCAAAATAGTAGGGAACATCTCAACTTGGTTTTGATTTTATCAATGAATTACGTAGTGTTAACATTGAAATCCTTTTGTTGTAGGCTATATGAGATGTTTCAGTGTACACTAAAGTAGTCAAAGAACTCTATGGGAGGAAACAACAAAAGAAGCAAGACCCCAAGACAATCTAAGTCATTGGACAACTCGCAAACTTGATGTTGGGGAGAATCTTTGTTCCTAAGTATGTAGATCCAAGAAGTCCAATGATTAAGGTATGTATTGGTGGTGTAATCATTCCAAATACACTTGTGGATCTAAGAGTAGCTATAAATGTACTGACTAATGAGACTAAGGGGAGGTTGACCCTTCAAGGACTTAGACCTACTCCAATGGTCTTGCAAATGGTTGATCGCTCCCTCGTAAAACCATAAGATATCATTATTTCTATTAAATCTTGGGAGTATCCAATAGATTTCATGATTTTGCAACCAAAGATTAAGTTGGGGGGATACCCCTTAATTCTAGGAAGACCTTAGTTAGTTGTTGCTAATGCTTTCATTAATTGCAGGTCTGGAAACACGGTGATCTCAAATAGGGAGCAAACAAAGCAATTAACATTGTACCCTCCAGCTTAGCCATTGTTGGAAACAAAGGATCCATTATGGATTGACAACGATTTTGAAGAGTCTACCTATTTTGACAATAGATCAAAGTAGGGCATTTGAAGATATTTCATAAAACACTTTTATTAATCATTTTTTGCAAAATTATTATTTGGTTGATAATGTTCTTAAGACAATGATTTTTCCTATGGGCATAAGTGATAATTGCCTATTTGGAAACTTTTCGTTAGTTAGTAGCTCAAAGTCTATTAGACATTTTATTACTTTGCATCAATTATTGCCACATAATTGTATATATAGTCCATTTTTTATATCTAGAAATTTTGGCCCATCTTCGTCTAATTCACAACTACTTGTTGTAGATACCCTTGTACAATCCCAAGTTACTAAAATCTTGCCTGGTAAAACACTTAACATCAACCCCAATTTGAATACCTCCTAATTAAAAGAACTGATTAAGATGTTGTGTGCCCATAAAGAAGCTTTTGCTTGGGGTTACCAAGACATGACAGGTATTCATCCCGCTACCTGTACACCCCATATCTATATAGAAGAAGGGAGTAGACCTGTGTGACAACCCCAGAGAAGGTTAAACCCAGTCTTACGGGAGATAGTTAAAGATGAAATTTAGAAGCTGCTTAATGTAGGATTTATTTATCTGATATCAGATAGCCAATAGGTGTCCCTGCTTGTAGTAGTTCCTAAAATGAATGGAAAATGGCGAATATGTATTGATTATAGGGCCCTTAACAAGGCCACTAAGAAAGACCATTCCCCACTTCCTTTCATTGACCAAGTTTTAGATACCCTAGCAGGGAAGAAGTTCTTTTCCTTTCTCAATGGATTTAGTGGGTATAACCAAATTTGTATTGCCCTGTAAGACCAAGAAAAAACTACTTTTACCTGCCCATGGGGAACATTTGCCTATAATGTCTTACCTTTCAGATTGTGTAATGCACCCGCTATTTTCCAACGAGATGTTCTAAGTATTTTTGTTGATTTAATTCATGACTGTGTAGAAGTGTATATGGATGACTTTATTGTTTATGGTGACACATATGATGAAGCTAAGGAAAATCTTGAAAAGTGCTTAAACGATGTATTGATACTAACCTTTCTTTAAGTCATGAAAAATTTCATATTTTAATGACTGAAGGAATTATTTTAGGCCATTATATCTTTGCAAAAGGAATTGAAGTGGATCCTAAAAAGGTAAAAATCATTCAAGAATTGCCTGTGCCTACCTCTCTGAAGGATGTACGTAGTTTCCTAGGGCATGCTAGTTATTACAGGAGGTTTATTCAAAATTTTAGCAAGATTGCCTCACCTCTCTTTGTGTTGCTAGGGAAAGATGCAGACTTCTCATGGGCACTTGAGTGCTAGAAAGCCTTCAAGGACATCAAAGGTAAACTTATAACTACACCTGTATTGTGAGGACCCAATTGGGAACTACCATTTCATATACATACCGACACATTAGATACTTCTATGGGAGCCGTCCTCAAACAAAAGGAATACACTCTCTTTTACTCTATCTACTATATTTGTAAGAATTTTATTGGTGTTGAGGTAAACTATATTGTCACTAAAAAGGAATTCTTGGTTGTGGTTTATGCAATAAATAAATTTTGCCACTATATCACTAGATACAAAAATTTTGTGCATATGGATCACTCTGCTATTAGATTCTTCATGATGAACAAACCTTTTGTTACAAGCTGAGTGATTCAGTGGTTGCTTCTCTTGTAGGAATTCGACATTACTATCCTTGACAAACTTGGGCGAGAGAACGTAGTGGACAATTTTCTCTCTAGGCTGCAACGTGAAGATGAACCAATTCCAGTTGATGTTGCCTTTATGAGCATCTTTTTCCTATATCAGCAAAAAGTGTTGGAGTTATCATACATTAGCTAATAATTAATTAATCTTTAATTGATTATTAGTCTAATTTATTCTCTACACTTAATCAAAACTTAGGAGTTTTTTATACTTTATTAGTTGAGCTAATATTAGATCATTATGTCTCATCTCATGTGATGTTGACACTTGTCATGATCTGATCCCTTTCTCATTTAGGGCTTTACTCTTATAAGCACTCAAACCTCATTGTAATTACTCTCAAATATTATCTGGAGCTTTCATATCTTCTTGAAAGTCTCTTCTGTAGCTTTTTCTTGTTGATGAATATTACACATATTGTTTGTAGGTCTCTTGTGTGGAAGGTGTATTTGTTTGCTATTTGATCTTGTGGGTCGTGGTGTGTGGAAGGTGTATTGTTTAAAAATGGAAGGTCACCTCCAGAAATAGAAATGCAAGAGTGTCTATATGGTAAGAGCTCCATCTCAACAAAATGCATGGGTAACCAGCTGCTGCATCCCCTTAGTACATAGGAACAAAATATTGTATACATAGCTCACTCCAATGCCAAATCAAGGAAGAATTAGAAACAATAGTATAAACCCCCCCATAATGTTGAAATGGTATCAAAGTGTGGATTCAGTGAACCCCTTCTCGGTTTATGATATTTTCTTTCTTCAACGAGGCTTACAGGCTTCAGATCTGAATCCCCTTTGATTTTTTTGCAAATTTTGGAAGTGGGTTTTTTTCGAAGCATTTTTGTGTGAAAAGGACCTCACCATTAGATCCAAAGCTATTGAGAAAGTCATATTTGACTTTTGTTTCACCTGATTTCGATTCTTGGCACCAGATCTACAAGGTTTTGAAGTAGTTATTCTTTTTTCGCATCCAGAGGGTAGCTATATTTTTGGTGCATTTTGGCATAAAACATACATCACCATCATGATCAGGAGGCCCAAAAACCTTAAGATCACCTGTCAAATCATCAAAATCCATGTCGGGAGTTTTTGAGGCAATTTTTTTTGCCAGAGAGGTCGTATGGCCTCCCCAACACGCGAATTGAGGTAAAAAATTTCAAAAAAAAAATCTTCAAAAAGAGTCATTAATTTCTTTTTTGAAAACCCTTAAAAGGGCACTGCAGGTTTTTTGTTTAAAAAAGTTTATATTTAAAATTTTTGGGGATGGTACCCAAGGTACCGCCGCCCTACCATTATGGCAAGGGTCGACCCCTTGGGCCCACCCCCTGCAGGGAGGGTACCACCCCTACCACATTGGCAAGTGGCAACCCCCACAACCAACCCCCCCTCTCCCACCCCACCCCACAAAGTTTTTTTTAAGAAAATTATTCATGTAATTTTTTTATTGTTTTTTTTTTTTAAACAATTTTTTTCCTCTACTCGAATTGTGCAAATTTAGTGACGGCCAAATGGCCGTCAAATTTGGCCTAGTGTTTTGTTGTGACGGTTGTTTGGATGTCAAATTTTATGCAGTGACTGTGTATTTTTCCCTTTGAGGGCTACTTTCTTCTGGAGGCCATAACTTTTGCCCACGATGCTAAAATCGGGCAAACGAGATACCGTCAAAAAAAGGACTCAGAGTACTTTCTAGTGGTGTAGGTATTTTTTGGATATTTTTTCTTAGGTCCTTGTTATTTCCAGTCAAAGTTAGATATTCTTTTCTAGAGTTTCCTTCAGTGTTTTCGACATAACTTTTGCATACGATGTTGAAAATGGGAAAATGAGATATCATCGAAAAGTTGGTTTTGAGATATTTTCAGTGGTGCAGGTGATTTCCAGATTTGATTTTTGGTTATTTTCAGAAATACTTCTTCTCAGCTGTTGTCCTTTTTTGGACCTTATGGGCTCACATTGCATGTATTTATAATTTGTAAACGCATTGAAATAAAGTGCCTCAGCTTTGTATATGTACTATGGGATATTGCACATCACTTTGTGCCTTATTGTACTCACACTATTATATAAAGTTCCATGGGGGTTGATTTTTTCCTTTGTTTTTCCTTCATACCTTTGTCATGTGTGTGTGTCTTGGTTTGCACACTCTTTATATCTGCTTGTACTTTCATGTCTACACATTTAGATGTTCTTGGTTCTTTATCATGCACTACATTTAGGCATTCAATTTTAGCGTACTTGTCATAACTCTCCCTTGTCAGCATTATGGGGGGGGGTTCTACTATTGGTGATAATGCTTCCTTAGTTTCATGTTGGAGTGAGCTATGTATACAGTATTTTGTTCCTATGTACTAGGAAAATGCAGTGGCTAGCTACACATTCAGATGTTCTTGGTTCTTTATCATGCACTACATTTAGGCATTCAATTTCAATGAACTTGTCATACCTCTCCCTTGTCAGCATTATGGGGGGGTTTCTACTATTGGTGCTAATGCTTCCTTAGTTTCATGTTAGAGTGAGCTATGTATATATTATTTTGTTCCTAGGCAGATGCAGTAGCTGGTTACCCATGCATTTCAGTGAGATGGAGCACTTACCATATGGACACTCTTGCATTCCTATTTCTGGAGGTGACCTATTTTTCACATGATCAGTTCTTCAAACTATTGGTACTTGTGCCATTTGTATCTTTGAGTTCTTGATGTTTGCCTTGGTTTGCCATCAGATTCAAGTAGTGTCATTAGGGGCACTCATAGAGATTCTTGTCTTCTTGATCCTGATCATCATATGTTTCAGCGGAGGTTCTTCTTTCAACATTCCAGCAGTCATTCTACGACAGTGTTTGCAACTTCTTCATGCTTCAGATGTGTTCTTTTTGTTCATCCTTTCTTCATATCTTTTGGGACAACATTTTCTTGTTTGGAGGCTTCTTCAATCCTTCACTTGGCTTTCATCTCTTTTTGGAGTAGAGTTTTTCCCATGAGGTTTTCTCTATTTCTCCACATTATAGAGATCTTTTTTTTGTACATGAGTACCTTACATGGCCTTGTTTGTTGGGATCCATCATACATTCTTTTTAGGGTTTTTAGCTACTCCCTAAGTTCATCTTAAGGGGGGGTGTTAGACCATACATTAGCTAATAATTAATTAATCTTTAATTGATTATTAGTCTAATTTATTCTCATACACTTAAGCTAAACTTAGGAGTGTTTTATACTTTATCAGTTAAGATAATATTAGATCATTATGTATCATCTCATGTGATGTTGAAACTTGTCATGATCTGATCCCTTTCTCATTTAGGTCTTTGCTCTTATAAGCACTCAACCCTTATTGTAATTACTCTCGGATATTATCTAGAGCTTTCATATCTTCTTGAAAGTCTCTTCTATAGCTTTTTCTTGTTGATGAATATCGCACATATTGTTTGCAGATCTCTTGCGTGGAACGTGTATTTGTTTGTTGTTTGATCTAGTGGCTCGTGGTTTTGTGCTTGTTTCACAATTCTAACAAAAAGTCTATGGTATGCTGACATCGAAAATTACTCGGTTACTTGCAAGTTCCCACCTCATTTCTCTCTAAGGGAACATTGAAAGTTGGCTGGAATCAGTGGTGATTACACGTGGATCAATGGATTTCTCTTTTGATGTAGCCTTGACAACATCATGCATCGGTGTGTGCCTAAAGAAGATGTCTTTGACATACTTCGCGCATGCCACACAAAACCTTGCAGAGGAAACTTTTCTGCTCAAAGGACTACCTAGAAGGCCTTGATTGTTGGCTACTATTAGCCCACACTCCATAAGGATTGTAAGCATTAAGTTCAACATTGTGATAAATGTCAACATATGGGTCGGCCTACTCGCTTTGATGAAATTCCTTCACACCCCCAGTTATCTATAAAACCATTTGAAAAATGGGCGTTAGATTTTGTAGGGCCTATTAATCCTCCCTCTTAGAATAAATAATACATTTTGGTCTATACAGATTATGTCACTAAATGGGTAGAGGTAGTAGCCTTAAAGCATGCTAGGGATACTAAGGTTGCTAACTTCTTGTATTCAGAGATTTTTACCAGGTATGGTGCGCCTTGAGAATTTGTCACGGACCAAGGAGCATTATTCACCTTTGACTTGATTCCTGCATTGGTACGAAAATATGAAATCAAGCATCAGAAGTCCTCTCCATATCATTAGCAAGCCAATGGGCAAGTGAAAGTAACTAACCGAGAATTAGAGAATATTCTCACAAAGACAGTAGCATTGCACAAGAAAGATTGGGCAAAAAGACTTCCCAAAGTAGTTTGGGCCTATCGTACAACTTGGAAGACAACTACTAGACTGACATCGTATGATCTCATCTATGACCAGAAGGTTGTATTGCCAATTGAATTCAAAGTGAAGACTCTCTGCATTGCTCTTCAACTTGGGATGAGTCTCAATGAAGCACAAAAAGAGAGACTTGCTCAAATTCATTATTTAGATGAAATGCATTAGGAGACCCTTTTTCATGCAAAAATGGTGCAGAAGCAAAGAGCACAGTGGCATGATCGCTTCATTCGGTCACGAACATTCCAACCTAGAGATTGGGTGTTACTTTATGAATCCTGATTCCAAGACTTCAAAGGGAAGTTTCGTACTTGTTGGCTAGATCCTTATGAAATTCAGGTTGTGTACGATAATGGTGTTGATAGACTATGTACTGTGGATTCTGAACGCATGACTCTTCTTGTTAATGGGCATTGTTTGAAGCTTTACAAACAATCCCTCTCAAGGGAGACATTTTCTTGTACTATGCTAGAGGATTTGACTCTTGTTCCTCTCACTTCTAAATAATGATATTTGTAAAAACAAATGCAATAAAGGATCCAACAGCTAAAACCTACGGGCATTGTTGGCTAGTTAATGTTTGAAAATCGGTTTCTAGTGGGAGTTAATTGTTAAATAATCTTAAGGGTGAAAATTGGTTTCCCACCACCTCTAAGCAGTGATAGCCCGTGAAAACCAGGTTATTGGTAGTCTATTATAAAGATTTAAAAAAAAATTAAAAAAAAAGAGAAAAAAAAGAAAAAGAAAAAACACAAAATACAGGCACACAACCCCGCCTTCCTGTCACTTTTGTGCCAAGACCTACTTTCCAATTTGCATTGCATCTCTTTGCTAATGGTGTGAGATGACCAAGCTTTCATCTCAGTTCCTTGGGGTTTCCCCATGCCTATTTCCATTTTTGGGGTTCCTGTCACCTCGCGGTGTGCTACATTCTGCAAGCTTCCTATGCAACTCGGTTCCTGTCTTCTTTCAACTAGAAGATTTTGTAACTTGGTTTTATCTGCTTTCATTGGGTGGTACTTGCTTCCTCCATGGTTTTTCCAACCCCACACCTGACATTTGGCACCTAGTTTCTCCCGTCGATCACACTCTGATCATTTTTCACCATCCACTCGCACACTCCTACTACCTACTTGCTAGGGTATCATGCATTTCCGGTTATCTCTTCACTATGCTCATTTCTACATGTGGTGGACCACTAGCTATACTTCCCATTGGTTATGTTATTCATACTATTTTGGTTGTAGTTTCGATAATGTGTTGTCTTATCATCTTGCGACACCCTCATTCCTCGCAATGACACTTCCAGGTTGGTAATTCTACATCAACCCCGACACCATTTATTTCCATTCTTTATGCTCCACATCACCATTCCACACCACCAGCGGTAATCAGTTTTGGTATATCTCAATTTTTTTCCTTTCCTGGTTATTTTATTTAATATTCTTTTTTTTAATGATTGGTGATGTAACCCGCAAATGGGTCACATGCTTAGTTGGGGGGAGTTGTCATGTCATACACCATGTCATGTTTTTCTATATATAAACTATCACATCATATCCTGGCCATATCCTTCCAAGTACGTCGTAATCTATTATCACTTGACCTCACTTATTTAATACCATCATTACTTTCCATTTATCGGTGTAACTGTAAGCTTCCATAATAATATCGGTGTGAGCCATTCTTTTTAAGCATTGCAACCAACCTTCTAAATTTAATTACCAGTTACCTTCTTACCATTTAGGTTACATTCGATAACTGTATCCTGTTCCCAATGCCTATCCCTGTTAGTGGCAACTTCTGCATTTGTTAGTGATTTCTTTTTGCAAAGTGCTTTTGATAGTGAAAACCTCCTAGTAGCGTCATGAAAAGAGAGCATTGCCACCGTTTTGAGCTTCTAACGATGGAAGAGATGAGGATGCTAGAAGTTGTCGAGGCCTATAAGATTTTCAAACAAGCAATATGGGATGTGTATTTTAAGAGGTCAAGGGGGTATGATGAAAGGATTGCATGAGAACTTGCAATGAATTTCCATAAGAAGAAGCGAAATTTCATGGTTTAACCATTCCTTTCTCAATAGAAGTTGTGGCCGATGTTTCTGGGTTTCCACTCTTAGGGGAGAAGTATTTTCCTAATCATTCCAAGCACATGACAAACCTCAAACCTTTGTGCAAGAAGTTTTTGGAAAGAGGGGATTTTGTTGAAATAGTCACTGGACAAGGTACAAAGTTATCTTCACTTTTGTGGCCCTGGGACGAGGTAACAAATTTTATCATCCAAATTACATAACCTACGAAGGTAGGTATGTATATGTTTATGCTAAACAATTTCAACTTATGAATCATTTGCGATGGGGAATGCTTGTGAATATTCTATTCTTTTTTTATTCCTTTATAAATCAAATGCGGAAAGTAGTTCAATAAGGACATGGAAATTCATTAGCTCACCATGGACTCATCAAATTGTTAGTTGTGAGAGAATTAAAAAGAATTTCTCCTCCATGGGATTGGGATTCTCTTCTTGGTAATGATACCCCAGAAAAATTTGCTGAGGAAGATTCTCCTATCACTAAGAACCCACCTAGTACTTCCAAAAATGAGGAGTTTGTAGGCACAAAGTCAAATAAGGATAGTAAAAATGAAAGTTCTTCAAATGAACATAGTGAAGACTTAAGGACAAAAGAATCCTCTGGTGATTCTTATAGTCCTTCAAAGAAGAGGGTTTCCAAGAAGGGTACCAAGATAACCCTAGCCTCATGTAGAAAATCCATCAAAAATACTCGTGTTACCCCTTATGAGTGGTAAATCTGTCAAAACTAGCACACCAACTTGTGAAACTAGGGGTAAGCAAAAAATGCATAGTAGGACATCTTCAATTGAGGTCTCTCCTGGTTCTTCAAAGAAACAAGTCTCAATTGCTTCCAGTGATAAAGAGAAATCATCAACTAAAAAGAAATCACCAACTCAAGAGAAATCACCAACTACTACAACAAAAAAAGTTGGAGTATCTGGAAAATATAGCTAGCAATGTTCTAGGTTCTGAACAACCAAAATAAATGGATGATTGTATAGTCCTAAATGTCATATATCACAAGACTAGAAGGTCAGGAAATGCTTCTAGAGAGCTGCAAAGAAGTAACATAAGGAAGACAAAAAATCACCTGTGACTACTGATGAAAATGAAACTAGATGTGAGCAAGAGACCCAACTCCCTTAGTCTACTCCTTCAGTTTTAGAGGGGGCGTTGATAGCTACAAAGGAAGGAAAAATAATGAAACCCTTGAATGAACCTACATAGGGTACGGAAGAAGGATTTGTGTCACATGGGGAGGATGTTCATGATGACCCTACCATTCAAAATTCTCAAATTGTATTGATGGATGAAGACACTATCAACTTAGCACACTTTGCAAAGCAAAGGACCATTGAATTCTCACCCCAAATTGAAGAACATGAGTTGAATATTTCAATTGGAAATGAATAGGAACATATGGAAACACCCCCCACTGGAAGCCAAGAGGTAGGGGAAGAAGATCCTTTGTTAACAAATGAGGAAATTCGTGGCCTAGAAAACTTGGTAATCAAGTTGACAAAGGAAAATACTCTGTTAATGAATGAAGAGATACAAGGTTTACAAAATTTGGTAGCCAAGTTAAGAGAGGAAAATCAAGCACAATAGAATTCTTTGGCTAAGGTGCTGAGGAGAATGAAGCCCTTCAAAAATAGGTTCAAGACACATGCTCTCTTGATTCCTCACAAATAGAGGAGATTCACCAACTCAATGCAACACTTGAGCAGACAAATGCCTCTAGTACATGCCTCATGACCATTCAAGAGCATAAAAAATAGATGTGTGCATTAGACTAGTCATGGGTTAAAGGAGTCACTGATACAATGCAAAAATTAACTCCTTTTTCTCTTGGTTTGTACTTTACATTCTTTTGCATGAGGACATGCAAAACCCTAAGCTAGGGGGAAATGATGGGGGTGAAATATGTCTTTGTTTTACCTTTAATTTTCCTTTAAACTTTGTCATTTCATAGTATCTTTTGTTGTTCCTATCACCATTTGTTAATGAATTGAAGATATTTTCTTAAATGCAAAGGAAAGATAAAACCCCATGAATATATGAAAATCCTTTGATCATTTATTGATTAACTCTATGATTTTGGTACCAAGAAATAATTAATGGATGGCACGTGGAAAAGGGCATCGGTGGAGTGAAGTTAAGGTCATTCAGGGGTCATTTGACATTTTGGATGAATTAGTGCTGAGTTATATTTATTTGTTTTAAGTTGTGTCGTTTTGAAACAATGGCAAAAGACTATAAGCTATTTTTTATTATCTTTTAAGGTTGTTGGCCATAGGACGAAACAACCAAAAAATCTTATATGTTTTTATCCAACAGTGGTTATAAATTTAATCGTTCTATAGTATCTATAAATATGTAAGCCAAGACTCAATTTATATAGATGATAATAATACATTGATATAGACTTTTGTTCGTGATTTAAAAAACTGTGATGTTATCTAGATGTATGTTGATTAGTGTGCAGTAACTTGTGTTCATAAGCTTCATCACCTGATAATCAAAGAAGGTAGGGCCCACTTCCTCGATTACCTGGTGATCACTATAGTAGGTGTGCATTGTGTGGTAATTAATGTTTTAGCTTTACATTCATTTTTATGTGATTGAATTAGTTTGCAATTATCACTGTTTGTTGTTAAATGCATATGGGTTTAATTCAATGTGTTGTATATTGTAAACATTGATTAGTTTGATTATCAATATGTGTGAGTAAAGTTTAATGCATTCCATTTCAATTATGTCTTTTGATTATATTATGTTCGTAGTGTGGAATAGTGATACTGTTTATTGTTTACTGTTAATCGGTTTATGTTGCAAATTGTTTTGATATAGGTTCCTATCATAGAACCAACAAGAGGTTTGAGAGCCAAATTTTAGAATAAACATAGATTAAGTAGCATTGCATTCATCTCCACCTAGTTCATTAGTTTCATCCCTTAGGTAGATTGTTGCAAAACCTTTCACAAGCTTATGTTCCTGGATTGACAATCAAAGGATAAACTAAGAAAATCACCATAAAAACCCAAGGACCAATCTAAACACATGAACCAACTTGATAAGATTGTGAGAGCAATTTATCACCCCACAGTTTAATCCAATCACATTCTAAGCGTTTTGAGATTATCACATTCAAATTTAGCTGCAATAATTCTATTTTAGTATTTTAACTTCTCATTTCCTAGTTTGGTTTCTCATTTATTTGTTCAAGTCTTAGATTTTGTGTTTATTGGAATAGATCAAATTAGGATTGTATTTTTAGCAATATGAAAGTTAATGTTGATTTGGAACCTAATAAAAATACTTCGAACACACCTAATGAGGTATAAATATTGATCATACAATTTAAACAAAATTCCCCTTCCTATACTACCTATAATGCTTATCATGATGGGGTTAATGTGATTATGTAATAAATTATCTATTATCTTGGTTACTAGTAATGTATGTATCCTTGTTGTCTTCTTTGCATTTAAAATGGATTTTTTTGTAATAGAAAGTTTTTTTTCTATGAAAATAGGGCAGTGAGTGATTCTCAAGTAGACAAATTCTATGAAAAAATGGAAACATATGCCACACTTATGAAAGCTCTGGAACAACCACAACAATTTTAGAATTTTCATAGTTCAAAGCTATGATGGAAAGAGTTCTTAAGGAATTTATCTTATGTCTTGCAAAGAGTCGCAAAAATTGCAATGTGGCTACTAGTTCTTCAAAAAGTAGTGAAGTTTGAAAACTCCTATTTTATGTTGACTTCCTAAATTTTTTTTATAGATAATACTATTGTATTAAATGCAATTGAACTTGTATTGATGAAATTATGTTAACAAACTTGTAACAACATTCATTCATGATGTCTAGAGTGCTAAAGTTTAGGAATTATATCATTGTTATGTATCTCACTGATGTTCATTAGACAATAAATTTTATGCATGCAAAAAATATAAGATTACTCTATTAAAAATTCTAGTATTTTTTTTTAATGCACTAGTGTAACTTGTGAATGATTCTGTAGTTGGAAAATTTTTATCCTCAAGAGAGTTGGACACTCAATTGAGGAATTAGAACAACATAGGAGAGATAAGTGGTTTGATTTTTCATTATGTTTATGTTTAAGTAATTGTGTTTGTAAAGTCTAAACCTATAGGTCAATTTTATCTATACTATTTTTTTTGATGTGTTATTCTGTATGTTCATATTATAAGAAAAGTATTTCAATTCATAGAAATAAAAGTGTAAGTATGTAAATCTAATTGATCAAATAACACTGAAATGAAGTAATTAAACAAGCAATTGATCAACTAAAAGTAATAATTCAATGAAATTCTATTAACAACACTAAATAATTAAAATTAAAATCATGAAATGCGATTCAAAGAATTCAAACTAAAACTAGTGCGCAAACATCCCCATTCCATTACGAATTTGAAGCAAATTTGGTGTGATGTGATGTAGATTTCTCAAACTTTCCCAATCCATTGTTATAGCAAAGCAAATTGATAAGAATTGGAGTGAATGATCCACAAATAGCTCTCAAATTGATCAAAATTCAATAATCAATTCAAGAGAGTAAGTTTGCATAAGATTGTGAATGATTATTATGTAAAATTGTCTGTTATTTATATAATTTAGAAATCATGATCAATGGTCAAGATGGAAAATGATGAAGGGATGAAATTGAATGAGAGATGAAGGCATGGATCAAGAATTGATCAAATGGCTGATAATTCATGATACATGGATCAAGGATAAGATCAAGGGCTCATCATCCTTGAGAGACTCAACAAATTCCCTAAATTTTAGGAATTATATTAGAGATATTTTCATGAGGAGGGACACATTTGAATTCAAATTGGAGGAATATTTTATGAGAATATTCTTTCAATGATTGAAGAAAATTAGAAGAAATTAGTCAATTAAATAATTAAGAAATTACTTAACTGTGCAAGTAAAGGGAATTTAAAGTTTTATTTAAACAATTAGAAATCATTTAATCAAAGTAGGATTTAGGACATTTAATTAAATAATTTGGATTTTTTAATCAAATGAGAAGACTTAGGAGATTTAATTAAATAATTTGCATTATTTAATTAAATTAGATGAAAATTATCATGAAAGAGGGAATTAATCAAATAATATTAATTATTCAACTAGTAGAGAGAAATGGTGAATTTAATTAAACCATTGACATTATTTAATTAAATAGATGAAAACGAGTGAATCAGGATAGAAATGGTGTTAGTAAGTGAAATCAAGTGTGTGATATACTCAAGACATTTTTAGATGTCTACAAAAAGTTAGTACACATTTTGAATAGGAAATTCAAATACTTAAAAATTGTTTGAAAATATTTGGTAGTATAAGAGAAATAGTTTAAAGTAGTTCTAAAATCTTCATTTGAAACAACTAAGTAGTTAAAGAATTTGTTTCTTTGAAATAATAGTTTTAAATGGTTTTATGTAGATTAAATTACAATTTTTTCTATAGATTAAAATTCCAAAATTATTTTCTAGTTAGATTTAATCTTAGCATAATCACTCTTTGTTTCTTAGCTAAAAATCACTCTTTAGAATAGGATGTCTAACTTCCTCTTGCATATATTTGGACCAATTGGTTTGAAAAAACATTAATTGACTAAATTATGAGGCTTTATGATACCTCACTAATACTTTCCTTATATATTGTGTGGCCTAATAGATACAAGCTTGATATTTAACTTTTTTTTGGTAGAAGAAATCTATGGAGATCCACTCCCTAAGAAGAATCTTAGAAGGATGGGAAGCTTAATGGTGATTCACAGTGGAAAAGTTAGATAATGAATACCTTGGAAATTGATTGATTGGAAATGAGATAATGATGAAAATGACAAGGTATATCAAGGAGCCACCTATAAAATAGGGTCATGCTAGGGTAACAAGAAGGGTAATGATGACAATTTGGAAAAGATTTAGGGACTTGGTTCAATTTGATTTGGTTTGGTTTAGAAATTTGATGGAAGCCACCTTGTGACTAAAGACAACAGCTAACCCAATGGGAACTTAGAAACTTGAAATTGGTTTGGTAACTTGGTGGAATCCACCCATGGCTAAAGACAATAACCAAAATTGAAAACTAGAAATTGGTTTTGCAACTTGGTGGGAGCCATATTGTGGCTAAATATGGTAGCCAACCTTGAAAACTAGAAACTAGTTTGGTGACTTAGCAAGAGACACCCAATGGATAAAGATGATAGCTAACCCTAGAAATGGATACTTAGTCATCACTTGGTTGATTGGATAAGTAGGCTTGGATAAGTTGTGTGATGTAGAAAATATTTATCATTATTACACTAAGAGACAATACTCAAGTGGACACTAGTCATCATCATGGTCCAAATGTAATGCTCTAATGAATGGAGTAATATTGAGTGATGTAGGTTACATGCCACCCTTAATTTGAGGATAGGTATATGAAATTGAGTCCACATTTTGGCCAAAAAGTTGAAGATTTTTTCTTGAAAATCAAAGTTTGTCATAGTTAGGGTAAAAAATTTAAGAATTCATATATAAAATATTAACATGGTTTAAAAAAGAGAAATTTTCTCATCATAGTAACATAACATATTTTGTATGCTAATTTTGGAGTTCAAAATATTCTCGCTCTACAATTTCAAATTCTTTGTGTATGGTAATCGATTCTCTTGGGGAACCTCATGGTTCCCTCTATCCCTGTTGGAAACAAGCATACATCTAGAGCATGTTGTCCCCCCATCCTCAAGGGACCCTCCTTCCAGTAACTCTCTATTGAATGGTGTGGTTCCCATGAATCTTGTTATCCCAGACCCCAAGGTATAGAAAAATGTTCTCATCAATGCAAACCAAGATTCCTTTGGGGGAGAACACTTTTCCTGTTTTTATGACACTAACTCTAGAATGGAGATAACTCTTCTAGAATCCACTATTGAAAGGATAGTTTCCTCTACAAAGAATGCTATGGTAGGAAAAAAATTCCTTTCATCCTTCCATTGATATGGCTCATCAGTGGACCACTACCAAATGATGTTTGAAGGGTAGTGTTGAGGTGAGTGCCATGGTAGGAGGTTTATTCCTATTCAAGTTCACATCTAAGCATAATCTTCTGCTAATCCTTTCTTAGTCCCTTGGTTTTATGACAAACATAACTTATCCCTTTGTAGATGGAAGCCAGGGTTTGACCCAACGATAAATCTCAACAAAATTGCTCCTGTTTGGATTAGACTGCCTAGGCTACCACTCAATTTTTGGGATGAAATGGTATTCCAATGGATTGGAAACTCCCTCAAACATTTCATAACAACTAACATCATAACAAAGATGAAATCTAGGTTAGTTTTCACCTACTTTTGTGTCAATATTGATATCAATAAGACCCCCCTGAATTTTTTTACTCTGAACTCTAAATATGGGAAATGGTTCCAACCAATCTTCTATGAGAATGCTACTATATTTTGTAAAAAATGTTCCAAATCTGGTCACTTAATCTCTGACTGCAAAGCCTCTGTAAAGGGTCAAAATAAACTCAAAGGACCTACAGTGCTTTTGGGTGGCTCCTTGAAGGTCTATCCCTTTAAATATGATATTCTTAACATCCTTACAACTCCACATAAATCTGGGAATAAGGAAGCAAAGTTTGCTACTCCAACACATTTTATATCTCATGATAACATGGCAATGCCTATTATTGTCCTACAAAAGAGTGTGTTGTTAATGAATGAATTGAAAGAAAAGTTACCACTTGAATTTAAGGATAAGGAAGAGGGGGGAAAACCAAGTGACAAAAGGGAAACAAAGATTAATACTCATCTAACACAATTTGCATCTCCTAAGTACATAAATGTGATAAAAGATACTCTATAGAAGGGTGTGCTTTCAATGCATGGATTGAAAGATAAATTACCATTTGATTTAAAGGATAAGGAAGAGGGGGAAATAACATTTGAACCACCCAATAGTCAGACCCCTGAGGAAACCCCTCTCCCACAAGGTGAAAGTGCAAATTCTCCATTAGGTACTAGTCCAACTATCCCTATAGAAGTTGTGGTATGTTTCCAAGCTGATGGTCACCTACTAGATTTAGATGGTTATACAACTCCCAAAAAAAGTAAGTTGGAGAAGGCAGATGTAGGTGTTGAAACCAAGGTAGGTAGACCCTTCCAAAGGAAAATAAGGCAAAGGGAAACTGCAAAGGAGATAGCTATTAGCAAACAAAGGATGCTAGATATTTCCTCAAAGAAGACATCCAAATTAAGTTCCTCTCCTAGAATATCAAAGGGCTAAATAACCCTCACAAACAACTACCTCTAAAAATTATATTTTAGAGAACGAGATTGGCATACTTTTATTGCAATAAGTTAAGATGAACAACACTAATTTTGAAACCATTGCTAAGAATATATGGCCTTCTGCCCACTTCTTGATCAATGAGGCTACTGGAGCTTTAGGTGGCCTTGTTACAATGTGGAACATTAACAAGATGAGTGAATCCTTATTTTCCATTCTAATCATTGCTTGGGTATTGAGTTCTCAACTACTACATTCTTTCTTGGAATTTCCTAAATATCTATGCCCCCAACATGAGAAATGCTAGAAAAAATATATTGCTCGAGCTAAGCATGTTGGTTCTAGGAAATAAGGAGGCATATTAGATGCTTGTGGGGGATTTCAACTCCCCTTTCTACCCCTCAGAGAAATATGGAGGTCTGATAGACTACACTGACAATATGGCAGACTTGGTTGAACTACTGAATGTAATTGTGCTTATAGGCATAGAGCTTCATAGCCACCTTTTCACATGGACAAACATGAGATTTGGTGAAAACCTTATCCAAGTTAGACTAGACGAATTTCTAAACTCCCATAATTGGGTTACCCTTCATAATCTCAACTTCCTAGCTCTACCTAGGATGGTGTCCGACCATAACCCTCTCCTATTGAGCTAGGATGAAACTACCAATATTGGGCCTTTCCTCTTTAAATACAAGATTATATGAACCACTCACCTTGATTAGGAAAGTAAAAGAGGTTACCTCTTATTTCTAGAATTATGTGTTGGAAAGGCTACAAAAAAAACTTGCTAGATGGAAAGGTACAATCCTAAGCCATGTGGGAAAACTACAACTTCTTGATGCTCCTCTTCAAGGCATACCTGTTTATTTCCTCTCCTTATTCAAAATTCCTAGATACATCATTGAAAAGTTAGAAATAATCCAAAGGAACTTCCTCTGGTATGGTACAAAGGAAAATAAAAAGTTGGCTCTACTTAATTGGGATATGGTCTACATTCCTAAAACTAGTGGTGGTCTTGGGATTAGAAAAATTCAAACTACTAATAAAGCTCTCCTAGCTAAGATGGGTTGGTACCTTTTACAAAACAAAAAGGATTGGTGTACTATCTTGAATGTCAAATACATAAGTGACATCCCTTTTATCAGGAGTATTTCCATAGCTAAACATGGTCCCCATGGGTCATTAATCTAAAATAACATTCTTAAATAAAAACAACTACTTCAGGGAGGTCTAAGATGGAAATTGGGGAATGGATCCAGGATTAAATTTTGGGAAGATTCTTGGATCATGCGTCAAACCCTAAACCAAATAATGTTTAAGGACCTCTAGGGTCCTACTTCAAACTTCCTTGGTAGGAGTGTTGTTGACTACCTCATTAGATGCCTAAGATCTCAAAAATAGAAAAATATAGAGAGATGTTGCTACAACAATCAAGAGTTAAGACAAAAAGCTAATACCCTCCATAAAGCTCTTTCCTGAACTAGAATCCCTATGTTCTAGAATGAGGATAGCTTCTTTTGGGCTAAAGAGAGTAAAGGAGACCTCACTGCCAAGTCAACTTGCATTATGTTGTTGGAGCATGGTCATTGTGGAGGGTTATAGAAAAAAATATGCAACCAATACCTAATACCAAAGATAAACTTCTTTTGGTGGACCATTGCTCACAACATAATCCTAACCCAAGATAACTTAAGAAAGTGAGGCTTCTAGATTCCTAATAGATGTAATTTATATAAAATGAATGAGGAATTTGTGCCTCATTTATTATTACACTACCCCTTCTCTGATGAGGTTTGGGGCTCTACAAAATCTAGGTGCCTACTAGTCAATGAATGGCAATATCAAAGGTCAGGTGAAATTGGATCTACCCCTTCACTCACACTCTAATTAGGGAGGTTTGGAGACATGTCTCCCCCAACATATACTAGCACATTTGGAAGGAAAGGAACAATAGGATATTCCTTAATGAAGAAAAGAGTTCCAAGGAGGTCTTTGGTTCTTGTTCTGAGCTGTTTGTTGAGAATGTCTCTACGTGCAACTGGAAAATCCTAGGTAGGCCCCCTAATGAAGTAGATTCAAATATTGCTCATAGATGGGGCTTATATTTGGACTTGGACTCCTTTGATAATTCTAAAATTATGGCAAGATAGAATACCAAATAGAAACCACCACCATTGGGCTAGTCAAAACTCAACTTCGATGGGGCTTCCAAAGGAAACCTAGGCTCAACTAGCATGGGTAACATTATTAAAAATTCTAATGGTAAGTTTATTGTTGGATTTATTGGGGGCCTTTAAGAATAGTCATCTATGGTAGTTGAAGCTATTGCTATGTTAGGGGGAATCAAAATTGCCTCGCCTTTAGGGATAAAAAGATTGCAGGTGGAAGGTGACTCTAAAACTATTATAGATGTTGTTAGAGGTAAAGAGATGATAGGATGGACTTGTTATAATATTATAGTTGATGTTTAGAACTTCCTAATGGGATTGGAGAGCATCAATATTTCTCATATTTACAAAGAAGGTAATCGGGTGGCAGACGCTATGAAAAACTTGGGGATTTCTTTGGATTCAACTAGATGTTGGAGGGAAAAATCATGTCTGTCAGCCAAGGTTAGGGGTTTAATCCTTGAATAAAACTATACCAACATTCAAAACGTGGAGAGATCAAAATAATTTCTTAAGGGTTATCCTAATACTCCTACTCACACTTGTCATAATTTCTTGCCCTAACATGATGGGCGGGTGGTCGTGGACTTGGATAGTGGATGAGAAAATGAACACACGGTCCTTGAGGGAAAATTATCTTATGCTCAGTTGCCTCTAGGATTCAATTATTAATCTAAATTTAAGGTTGATCGTGAGATTAAATGGTTAGGATAAAAAAAGGGATGCTCAATTGACGAGGTTGATAATAATGATTAGTAATTTAAAAATTGATAGTAATTGGTTTATGATAAATATCCCACCACCCAAGATGGCCTCATTAATCCTAATATGTGCAACTAAAAATTTGAGCATATGATAATGATTGATGGCATGTGGATGTGGGTTACCCAACTTAATTGTGATGCCAATTTGGAAAATATCCAGATAAATCAGATATGGTCGTGGAATCCCCATATCCTAGACATGACTTGCCAACTTTTACCTAGCCCTTCATATGACTTGGTTTATATGAAATTCAACAAGGAAAAACCCCATCTCATTCATAAAAGACATTTCTACCTTAGTTGCATAAATCATCATAGAGATAAACATATTTAGGGTTACCAACTTTATTTAGAACTAATGATGGGTGGAGAAAGGGTCAAAACAAAGCTTGGATCGTGTGAAGAGTTCAGGAAGGATGCCCTACTTTGGTAAATATGTGTGGAGGGGGGATTGCATCGTCGATGAAGAGTCTCAGTGGTCATGATGAGAATATTTCAATTCAATTAAAAAATGGTTAGAATCAAACATAGGTTAAGGTTGGTGAGATTTCTTTTGAAGTCAGTGAATAATTCATTGCACATGTCACTAGCCTTTCTTGCAATGGGAAAAAATTTAAGAATCACATGAAGGTTCAAGACATGGACAACATGAACTAGTGCTTCAAAAAGGTGAAAACCCTATCAAATTACATGCAAGTTATGACCATGGTAAGCTCCCCACTCCATGGGACCATGTATGCCTAATATTAATGAAATATGTTACTCTCGAAGGTAGGTATAAATGCTATTACTACTACCATATGCCACTATTAAATCATTTTTGAAATCATTTGCTAATCAATTTTCCATTTTACCTTTTGTCTTCTCTTAAAATTTTTGTCAATGAGGCAACTGAGATATCTATCAAGAACCTTGACAAGCCCCCCATCCCGCTCCACTAGGGGTTGATTCTTAGGTTATACTATTTTCACTTGGCACTCTATCCCCCCAAGCCAATTAGGGCTAGCCTTGTGGAAGATTTGTCTACTGTCTCTCCTCCCCTTGAAATCCCTCTGAACACTTGCATCGAGGACTCCACGAAACCTCCTAAACCCCCAACCAAGCAACCCAAAAAGGATAAAACCCATAAAAAACTCAGTAAAAAATCTACCGTTATTGGGTTGTGTGAGCTCAAAAACACGCCTCCCAAAAAGCTTGGCAAACAGACCCCAAAAAAAAGAATAAAAAAGCCACTATTAATTAATATGTGAAGGAAGTTATCTCCGATGTGGAGGTGACTAATGTGAATAATTAAAACATAAACAAACAAGATAATACTAAAGATATTGACCCTACTATTGATGCTAAGAACCCTAGTGTATGAAGATAAATTAGGTTTTTCAGCAAGTAGGCCACTGAGATAATAGTTGACAAAATCTTCGTGACTTGGAGCAAGATAAGAGGGATGAGGAAAGTAGTGATGATGATAATGTAGAGGAAGTAGAGGAGTATGTTGAAGGTCCTAGTATATTCCAAGAATTCAATGTTATGCTCAATGAACCAGAGGATTCCACAACCACAAAAGATCACAAGGAGGAAAATTTCCCCAACTACGATCTAAGACAACCCAAGAATGCATGAATCTTATGATTAGGGTTGAAACTTTCGAAAGGAAGCTCAATAGCCTTTCCCATTTCACCCTTAAGGTCATACACCATTTTGTTGTCACTCTCACCTTTGTGCTAGAGGATGATGAGATAAAAAATCATGACAATACAATGGACCCCAGTTCGAGCCAATAGAAGCATGATGATTTCAAATTCCTCATGGAGGAATTGGAAAATATTCCCATGTAGGGTGTCCTTATTGTTAATTTTATTTTTGATTATTACTATGTTGTAGTTTTGTTGTTTGTTAGCTGCCACTGATTTGTTTGTAGCTTGTGACCTTGGACTTATTTTTTCTTTAGACTCTTTTCCCTTGGGGCCTCTTGTGTATGGGTACAATGCCCTGTAATTGCTACTTATATTATCAAAAAAATTGTATAATAATATTAAATGTGGTATTGTATTCCTATTTTACAAATATATAATTTATTCTATTACCTAAATGATAAAAATTGGTTTAGTATAGGATGCACAAAGGTGACATATAAAAAAGTGTGTTGAAGCCCAAACCATGCACATGTATGGTAAAAAAAAGAGTAGTAAATGAAAGTATTTTCAATCATGTCCTTAAAAGGATGCATAAGATGTTAAAGTTTGGACAATATTTTTTTATAATTTTAATAAATATAATTTTTAATTAATGTTTTACTAGGAATAAAATATTTTTTAAAACCCCTTGTGTACAACTAACATAATTAGAATAACTGTAACATGATGCATAATTTATTTTTCAAAAAATTCTCAAAATCAAAAGTTATTAAAAAAATAGTTTGTATTATGAGGCTTTTGTTTAAAAACTAATTACTAAATATAAAAAATATGTTCAAAACTACAAAAAATATATTTGGAAAAAGACATTGTCATATATAATGGATTTTAATTTTGTTAAAAAATTCTCAAGAAAAGGCCATCAACCATATTGCTAAAACCAATTTTTGTTCTTGTTGGTGCCATGCCATTGTACTTGTAGGTCCAAGGCCCAGGTTTAGGTTTTCAAGTCTATTCTAAGTCTAAAACAAAGGAAAAAGTGTAAATGTAAAATTTTAAATTTCATAGAACACGTATCCAGTATAAAATGCATATGTGTTCTAACACATAATATACATGTGTTCTAAAAAGGAATGCATACCTATTTTATTTTAGAATGTGTATGCATTTAAAAATGGGTACTTGTTGCTTCTTAGAATGTGTATATATTTAGAAATATGTACTTGTGCGAACCCCAACCTTGGTACCTACAAAACAAAGAGAATAAACACCTCAAGTTAGATATTGCAAGCCAAAACAAGGATTCCCCATGAAATCCATTTACAACCTCAAACTAGGAAAGAAAATAGTGAAGAACACAATGAAAATGACAAAACAAAGATTAAATCCTAATTGGATGTGCAAACTCATGATCCCATGGGGGAATTGGTGCCAATTTGATGTGAAAATTGGCCCTTTCCCAATTCCTAAGATGCAAGCTTCGAATGTTGAAGATTTTGATCCACTTTGTTGATGAAGAATGAAGACTCTAAGAAAAAAATCTGCAAAAAACTTAGCTATGACTCAATGATAATGGATGAAATTCAAGAGATATTTGAGCATGGTAACTTTGTTTGGATTGTGGATGATCAAATGAGGATATGAGCTCTTTATTTATAGGATTCTAAGATGGATGAATGTCCAAATTTGAGAAATGTGGGACTAACATTCATCCAATGATATGATGCCACTTGTCAAGTTATGAATGGATGGAGGATGTGCAAGATTTGGGGATTGTGCCAATAAATGCATAATATTTGAATTTCAAATTTGTTGAAATGACATGCAAGAGGGAAGGGAAAATGCAATAAATGCCACTTGGCTCAAGGAAGAGGACATGTAAGATGAATTTATTGCTTTGTTGGATGTACATGTTGACTTGGAATTTTTGAACTCAAATTGAGAGAATATTCCAAAAGATGCCTTGTGAGGAAAATAGAGATTTAATATATGAATTAAATCTATTTTCATGTGCAACTTGCATTATCTAGAGGATGTGACATGAGATGAGGTTAAATTAATCAAGAGTTAATTAATTTAATAGGAGAAGTTAGATGATGTGACCCATTTGACTCAAATTTATGGATTTATTTAAATCAAATAAGAGAGGAATATGATAAGATGCTAATTAAATAAAGATTTTGATTTATTTAATTAAAAGGGATGGTGTTAGATTAAATCAAATAAGGTTTTAATTTATTTAATTTAATGGACAGACTTTAGAGATTTAATCAAATAAATTGATTATTTAATTAAATAGGGATAATTAGATCAGATGGATTGATTTAATTAACAAAAGAGATTGACTTGATTAGATAAAATGATTTATTTAATTAAGAGACGAATATTGATGAATTTAATCAGATAGGGGAATTTGATTAAATGGTTAGACCGAGGGATGATTCCAGAAGAAACAATGTTAGTAAGTCAGGATCAGAGTGTGCGATATCAATTTGTATATTTTCGATGTCTACAGTACTTATTTCTATTACATTTCTTGTTGGATTCTTGGAATAGGTATGTATTCCTGAATGTGTATGGATTTATAGTAGCTAACCATTTAGGAATGAATTCCTAAACTTACATTTCTATTCATTCTAAATGTGTAGCCATTTAGGTTCAAGATTTCATTCTTAAATGGGTACATATTTTTTGTGAAATGCGTGCATGTTCCTCATGATAATTTTTTTATCTATGATAATTCCATGAAAAATAAACTCAAATTCTTGTACTTACCATTAACAAGTGAAGAGATCAATGAATTGATCCAATCAACATAGGGTAAAGTATGATTAGATTAGGCTGTTAAAGGTAAAGACAATTGGTAATAGTATGTTCCAAGGCAATGCCTTCAATGGGATCAGGGAAGCTAGTGTTACATGCCCTCAAGTGATGTCATCATGTATCAATAGACAAGGAAAACATATTAGTGATGCCCCTAGGAGTGTTCATAATATGGTGATGATGAAAATGTGAAGGACTACAAGGAAATGTTAGCAATGGATATATGAATATAGCAATGGCTAGGCTTGGATCAAGGTAAGGGATCATCAGGATATTGAAATGGTAAGGATGAAAACATTGGATGTGGATCATAGGACATGAAAATGACAAGGTTTTTATTTAGATAATGGATCATAGGATATGGAAAAGATTAGGCTTAAAAGATAAGATATGGATCATAGGATATGCTAATGAGAAATTATCATATTGAGGTAAATGTAATGCCCTAGATTTTACACTAGGACATTAATGAATAAAATATGAACCAACAGTTTATTTTCATAACAAAAGTGAAAAAAAAACCACTTAATGAACTAACAAGGCTAAGGTTGTGAGCCCCAACCCTATCAATGACCATTGTGATCTTTTTATAAAGAAAATTATGTTAGACTAATGAATTATTCAATATTTTGATCAATATTGCTTAAATATAATATAACATTAGAAATGTTTTTGATTAGCGATAAACAGGTTTTGATGGGACTAAAAACCCATTACAAGAAGGTTTTGCAAGGACCTAAAACCCTTTACAAGGTAGATAAGCTGTAAGGAAAATAATCATCAAACTAACCACAACCCATTGGCAGCAACCAAACATAGGTATTCAAATCAACTCAAGCTACAACAAACAGGTTTTGATAGGACCTTCAACCCCTTACAACCAGGTTTTTATAGGGGCCATGAACCCAAACCAAAAATTATGATTTTTCAGGGATCGAAAACCCACCAGTCTACAACCACTAGACCACAACAAACCATTCACTCAATGTAAGCAACATTGAGCCATAGCAATCCAAACTCCCCACCTCGAAAGGAAAGTAAGAGAGAACTACAAAGCATTGAAAAGAAAAAGCTTCCTTGCAGCTCCAACCAACTTGGACAACCATCCCAAACTCCACCTTAATAGGAGAGGGCTCCCCTCTATAAGGGAGGATGAAGAGAAAGCCATTACCACCAAAGCCACCAAACTCTTGCATAAACAAACTCCACCTCAATAGGAACACACAAGAGAAAAGTAAACTCTCCACTAAACCTACAACATGCAACTCCACCTCAATAGGAGAATGCTCCACATCCATAAGAGAATTCTTCACCTCTAAAGAAGAAATCAACTATAGCACCCAGTAGAAAGAAAAAACTCTAGTAGCACAAGCAATCGCCACATCCTTAGGCACCAAGAGGGAAGGAAATAGGAAGAAAGACTTAGAGATTACATAAGCCAACAACATCAATAACCCAGACACCAGCAGCTGGGTCTTCACGAGAAACTCTAAAATCAACCCAACCAACAATGAAAAAAAATAAAAAATACAACACAAATAATGCTGGACTAATAGATGAAACTTTAGAAAAATCCCAACCAACAACAATAACAAAGGAAAGGGGACAACATAAGCAACCACCACCACCAATAGCAACTGGGATAGCAGCCCAACCAAATGGCAGAAAACAATGAGCAACCACAACCACCAAACAATTAGTAGAGAAATCCCAAGGGGGAAATGGGAAACCAAAAAGGAAGGAGGCAGAGAGTAGGGCAACAAAAAAAGCACACCAACCACCCCAATACGTTGATCAGGACCAAAGATAATCCCATCCAAAACCAAGCCCTCCTCAAAGGACCCAAAGCACACAACAAAGAAACTCACCACCTAAAACGATAGCAACAAAAACAACACACCAGGTATCAAGAAAGCAACAGAAGAAAACTACCACTCACAAGCCACACCTGCACCACAGAATGAGAAAAATCTCAGCCCAACCAAACCACCGAAAGAAAAACCCCTCCTACCCACCATATGCAAAGGACAGGGACAAAGAGGCAAACCACCATAAGAGCAACCCACGAAAACAATCACCAACAACAATTTGTCCATCGTTAGCTAAAACAACCCCAAGGGGAAAAGGGAAACTAAGGAGAGAGGGATCATAAAATAAGCCAACAAAAAGAGCACACCAACTGCCCGAATACACATAACCCATTCCATAATCAACCACAACTCAAAGGACCCAAAACACATAATAGGGGAACACTCCAGTTGAGAAGACATAGGCAAAAACAAAAAACTCAGAAGAAGAGAAGCAATAGAAGAAAACACTGCTACCCACCAGCCATGCTCACACCAAAAAATGCTCTCCCACTGATCAACAAAAAAAGGCAACATCGAACAACCAGCTGAGCAAACGACCAAAGCTTTCACCAACAACCCGACAGCCGTCAGCAACCCAGTCACGCCCATCAACCACACCAGACAACAGATCATTGCCACTTCCATGTCACCGAAAGAAAACTCCCTCCCGCCCACCATCACCAAAGGATAGGGACCAAGAGGAAGGCCCCCAAAAGAGCAACCCATAGCAACAATCGCCAACAACCATCCATCCACCATCAACTGAAAAAACCCCAAGGGGAAAAGGGAAACCAAGGAGAGAGGGATCATAGAATAATCCAACAAAATGAGCACACCAACTGCCCCAATATGCCGATTAGGGCCAAAGATAAGCCATTCCACAATCAACCCCAACTCAAAGAACCCAAAGCACGCAACAGGGGAACACTCCAGTTGACAAGACACAAGTAGAAACATAAAACCCAGTAGAAGAGAAGCAACAAAAGAAAACACTGCTCCCCACCAGCCATGCTCACACCAAAAAAATCCCTCCCACCGATCAACAACAAAAGACATCATTGAACAACCAGCTGAGTAGACAACCAAAGCTTTCACCAGCAACCCAATAGTTATCCACAACCCAGTCACGTCTGTCAACCACACCAGACAACATATACTCGCCGCTTCCATGTTGAATCCAACTAGCCAACCAACAAGAAGCGCTAGCCTCAACCCATCTGCCTCATCCTCAGAATCAACATCTCCCTCATCCTCTGTAGGAAAGGATTTCAAAATCCTACCCTCACTCATGTTCCCGCCGCTCTCCATCCCATATTATAGCATTATAAATGTTGATGGGAAAGTGATTAAATATTTAAATTTCATTACCTTAGAATATTATTATGGAGTGTGTGTGTGTGTGTGTGTGTGTGTGTGTGTGTGTGTGTGTGTGTGTGAAATTGAGAGTTATATATTCAAATTTTGAAAGTATAAGAGAACATCAATGGGTGTCCTCAACTATATGCTTAATGTTCTAAATTTTTCTTGACTTAGTTAAATGATGATTGTAGTAAATGTTCTTATTAAAGGTGTCTTGACAATTCAATAAGAAAGAATGAGAAGTGTGCAATTCAAATTCGTACAAGCATCAGGAGATAAGCATATTTAAATTAATATAAACAAAGGAATAAAATGCATTTAGTTCAAGTGATTCACTAATATGTTTTATGTTTCATGGAAAAGGGTAATACATTAGAAGGAAACATGACCCTTGTAGATCGTGAAGAAACTCAATGGAATAAATTCCTAACATCATCGATGGTAAATTGAAACAATTTTAATCGACAATGAGGATGCTTAAGGTAAGCTAACAAGGTAAGTTATATGAATATTTATCAATAAATAATTGTTCAAGAATCCATTAGAGAATATAGTTGAATGATTAAATTAAGGTTGGATTATGTTATTGTTAGAGATAGATTCAAATTCTTATTCTGCATTGAAGGGGATAAAGATTATACATATGGATTTGTTTCTATGCGTTAACTTGTTGAATTGAATCGTATTGAAAATAGGAGTAGGTGACTCCCATGAACTCTAAACCATGTGTTAAGAAAATTCCTAAGAGATGAGTGCCACTAGGAAGAAGGGGGAACCAATTCAAACCCTTTTCAATACATCACTTAGTGAAGTATTCGAATGTGATCACACATAATAGAAAGTTGGTCAATGTGAGGTTAACATTAAGTGTCGAGTATAGTGGTGGTTTAGTTATTTTGAGTTTTAAATATGACATTGGAATCTATGAAATATTTGGGGAGTTAAGGTCTATGGTTAATGTGTAATGTGGTGTTTATGTGTTTATGTGTTTTATGCTTTAATTAAATGTAGAGTCATGTCAATCAAGTTGCAAGTGGTCTGTAAAGAAGTAAATTTTGGATGCAAGTTTGGAGGTGACTTTAGGAGGATCAAAATGGTCATAATTTAGTTATTTATTGCATTTTAAAGGCCATAGACATAGTACCTATGGGTTGGGGGATTATTTTTGACCACATCTTTGGACATACCCTATTTATGACCTCTCTTAAATGACCTTGAAAGGAGGTGACGAATTTTGGGGATGAAAGGATGGATTTGACCCATTCCCATCCCCTTTGGTCTTCCTTTTCATTTATTCAAATGACTAGGGAAAAAGGACATGCATGTGCACCATGCCTCTTTAATAAATGAGAGGACTTGGTGGGTAACTTGGGGTATGATGAGATAATTGAGATTGGATGAGATGATGAAATTTTTCAGCATCTCATCCAAGGGGTGTGGAGTCTTGAACTCTTCAAAGTTCATGAGTTTTTGGGCTGAAATGGGGTTATTTTTCTCTTTGTTTTGGGAGAGGACTTAGTTTTCTTTTTTTTGGAAGAGTTTTCATTTCCTCTTTAATTTTATTTTGTTCATACTTGGGATTTTCTTTGAAAGAAAAAAGAGTTGAGAGCTATGGGAGACATGAAGAATGAGGATTTCAAAATAGGGCAGCTTGGAGAAGGAGGCTACATCTATACTATGATGTAGAAAGATAAGTCTTCCTTCCTCTAAATGCTTGTAATAGATGAAATTAGTGTTTTGAAGATTTTTGAGTTGAAGATGTTCTTTAAAGTGTGTGTTTTGAAATGTTTCTATAAGTCTTCTTTTTTTTTTGTTGTGATAAGAAGTTGTGAAATGAGAGAATTGAGATGTCTGTAGACTTTTATGTTGAGTACAAAAGATTTAATGTTGGTTTTCAATCTATGAATATGGATTGCATATGGTTCTCTTTGCTCAGGGGATGGCTAGGGTCTTACAAGGGCCTCATGATGTCATGATGGTAGGGTGGAGAGCTTTACCTCTCCTTTTGGTTTGCATCTCTTAAAGGCATTTGCAAGATATTGTTGTTCTTCAATTTTCTATTATTTTCATCTTAAAGATATATTGTCACTAAAAGCATTGCAAGTTTCCTTGAAGGAACATTGTGCATAATGTAAATATAAGTGTTGATATTGTCATATATAAGAAAGATTAGATAGTATGATTGGGAATCATTTTCCTTGAGAAAAAGAATATATTTACTTTTAGGATTGTGAGTAAAGAAAGTTGAAAAGTTAGAATGTTATCACAACTAGTTGTTGTTGGAGTAGTTTTCAAAAAAAAAGATTTATTTGTAGATTTGTTTATTTTAGAAAAACTCCTAGTTAGTAAACAAGTCATGAAAGAATGAATAAATCTGCACAAATAACCATTTAACATTTACAAGATTTGTTGTGCAATGCATGCAAAACCATTACTAAGAGTTATTAAATTTTAAATGATAAATAAGCATATTCACCTTTTAACCTTTTGTTAAAAGAGAGAGAGGCCCATTGAAACAATAGTTAGAAAACCCATACTTTACTTTGAAAAATATATTATATATGAAGTATATAGATATATATTATATTTTACATGAAATTATATTCATTTTATTTTTCAATTTTTTTTTTTTTTATTATTTACATAAATCCTGTATTTTAAATATTATATAATACTATGTTCCATTTAAATGTAAATTCGTTCATGCATTTCACATAAGAACATATAATCATTTTATATTTCAAAAAATATATATTTATTAGACAAATTGTGTATTTCAGATATCGCATGTGTCTCAGACACAAAATATCATATTCTATTTAAAATTTAAATAAATTAAAAAAAAGAAAAGAAGTACGGCACAACAGTTTCCCCCCCTCATTATTTTGCACTTGAGTTAAAACCTAACAAAATGATTAAATTCAGAGACTTTTCTATTGATATAAAAAAAAGGTTTAGATCTGTGCTGTTGTAACAATTTCAAAAATATATGAAAAAAGAAAAATCGCACAAATAAATTCGTCCAAACATTTATAAAATTTAAAATGTAGATGCAAAACAAACCTGTCGTGTTGAATAATATTTATGTGTATATATTACGAATATTGCAATATAAACAAGTGTCACGTAGTGGCCAGTACTTGTCTTCGTAGTATTCTAATTAGAGATTTGTAGAGTTGGAATAAAAATAAATGCAAGTTTAATTAATGTTGTATTTTAGTTTTGACCTTTGTATTTTGTGTTTTGTTTGATTGATAGTGTTGGTTTTTTTATATGTTTTGGTTATGTAATGTAAATATCTTGTTTGATGTTAAATATTTGAAAATAAAATAAATTGGAATGAATGCTTATTGTTTGGTCTTATTTTTTTCAAAAAAATTAAAATTGAATACATTTGAATATTTATATAATGAACCATTATTGAGATAAAAAAATAGTTTATAAATTATTTGTACTAGACATAATATGACTAATAAAGTTGAAGTTGAGTTTGTTCATATTTGATTTTGAATTTGATAGTGAAATCTTCATATTATAGTTGAAGTTAAATATACTATTAATATAATAAATATATTATATTCTAATTTAATATTAATAATTTATATATTATATAAACTAAGTAAATAGGTAATATTATAATATTAATATATTTTAAAATATTGTTATAATTATTAATATAGTGATTTACTATTATATTAATTATATTAATAGTAATAATATAATAATATTAATATTATAATTAACATAGTAGTCAATTAAGATAGTTTATTAATATATATAAATATATGTGAAAGGAGAACCTACAAAATAAAATAGCCTATATTATATTGTATATAAATATATAATATAAATTAATATTACATATAATATAAATTAATATATTACCTACATAATATAGGCTAACTTATTTACCTACAAATTATTACCTATAATAATATAAAATATAAATATAAATAGTATATATATATAAAATCTTATATACCTATATTATATTTTTTTTAAGAAACTATATATATATTAATATTAATTAATATAAAAATATACATGATGAAAAAATCTTATTAATGAAAAGAAGAAGAGTACATATATAATCAAATTATACTATAAAATATTAAAAACATAGACAAAGATATTAGTTTAATGGAAAGAATAATACAATTTTTTTTATTTTTTTATTTTAATGGAAAATGGGAAATGAAAAAAAGAAAGAGATAGTCATTTTAATAAGTTTTCTTTATGAAATAGGGTTTTCAAAAGTGATTGAATCTTATCCAATGGGTGAGATTAAATGCTTAACATGTTACCTTTTTGCTCAATTTAAAATCTTAAATTGAATTAATGGATTTTTTTTTTCAATAAATGGGAAAACATGAGTTGTAATTTAATATTTAAGGAAACTTTTACAACCTTTTTTTTTTTAATAATAAAAAGAGGGGTAAATTTTTTATTGAAATTTAGAAACCAGCATTACATCCAAGCAAAGGGCACAAGCCCCAAAAGTACAACAAACACCAAGAGGCCTAGAAGCCAAATCAGTCAACACCCCTACTATCCTCAGCAAGAACCCTCTCCAACTCCAGACTAAGCTCCTGTGGAATCTACGCCCAATCATCAATCCTCCAATCCTCTAGATGCTCAAAGGCCCACTTGGCCAAACAATCAGCAGTCCTATTCCATTCACCAAAATATGGACAAAAGACACTCTTTCCATGAGATTACCAATCTGCAAAATTTGTTGCACCATCACAGCCAGCTGCCAGTTCACATCCGACGTCCTCCCTTGATTAAGCAAATTAATCAGAACCTGAGAGTCAGATTCACAGATAACGTTACGCCACCCCCTCTCGTAAGCCCTCTCCAAGGCAAGGAGAATTGCCCATCCTTCCATAAGGTTGATAGTCTGAGTCCCTTTATGAATGGAAAAGAGGAAGACCACAGAACCAGAAGAATCCCTGCCCACCCCACCAACTCCAGCAGGACCAGGATTACCCCTGGAAGAGCCATCAGTATTAACCTTCAAAGTACCTACAGGGGGAGGCTGCCATCTCCCCTGCCGCTGGACACGCTGCCCCACCCGCCTACCTTTTTGGCAACATGACGCAACAGGGGATAACCCCTGGATACCCAACCTGGCCACCAACTCCGCATCCTTCTTCTCAAGCGGAAACTCCACCACCCCTTTGGCTTGAATAGTCTCCTAAATCATCCCAAGAACTCTGGACCACACTTGCTGAACCTGCAAAAGTTCCCCTCTGAAAATTCTCCTATTCCTTTCTAGCTAAACCTGCCACAACAAGAAGATAGGCCTAGCGTGCCAGACATCTTGCAAGAAAGAGGCCATCGAGGGAGGTTTGCCCAAGCTATTCCAAAAATCTACAAGGGAGGAGGCATGAACACAAGGGCCCTGCCACACACTCCACCAAGAGTGCCAGAGCTGTAAGGAGAACGAACACCGAAAGAAAAGATGAGAGGAGTCCTCAATACCATTCCCACATAGCACACACTTAGATGGTCCCTGAAACCCATGCTTCTGGATATTATCCCAGGTTAAACACCTGTTCCATGCTAGGATCCAGGCAAAGCAGTTACACTTCGGCCAAGAAAACTTATTCCAAACCCGCTTCCACCAAGGAACCTCCACTCCCTCAATCCTTTGAACAAGCAACCTCTGATATCCCGAAGCAACCGTGTAATACCCTTTTGGATTAGGAGACCATGCAAGAATATCCCTATCCCTAAGGGGATTGCACTGTCTGCTCGAAAGAATATTATGCAAAGTCCTACAATCTTCTTCCATACAAATTACCGGCCACTCCTCGGGAGTTTTCCACCGAGCACTCACAAGCTGACCCTGAAAAGAAAGCACCTTAAAATCACTAACCCTCGTCCAGCCAACTTCACCAAAACACCTACTCAGGGCTGCCAAATCAAGGAACTGAATGAGAATGGGAGGATGGCCATCCCAAGAATCATACCAAAACTGAACCTCTGTCCCACGCCTACAGATCCAAAATAAACCATCCTTGATGAGAGCCGCTCCCTTCTTAAGGGTAGCCCAAATAGCCGATCCCTTACCAACCAAGGAGTAACGGGGGATATCTTCCCCAGGAGCACCCTGCAAATACTTGTAGGCCAGGATCCTAGCCCAAATCCTGTCCTTCTCTGTGCACCATCTCCAATAAAGTTTTGCCGCCAAAGCCGTCCCAGCCAATGCAGCTTGCCTCAACCCCAGCCCACCATACTGCTTAGGGAAACAAACCATATCCCATCTAACCAGACACCACTTGGAAGACAATAGACTGCCCGCCCATAAAAACTGTCTAGCCAAAGAGTCCAACTCAGAAACAAAACCCTTCGGGGCCACTTGGAGCATACCCCGATAAATGGGAAGGGCCTGGACCACGGACTTCAGCAACTGAACCCGCCCAGCAAAGGACAACCAACGGTTAGTCCAATGAGTAACTCGCAATCAAAACTTATCCAATATAGGCTGCCACGAATCCCTTGCCAATCTTCCCACCGCGACAGGAAGCCCAAGGTAAGACAGCGGAAGAGTCCCGATCTGAAAATGAAGAATCTGGGCAATTCTCCTTTAGATAAGGGCCGAAGTATTAAAGAAGTAGATGGAAGACTTTCCGTCATTAATTGATTGACCTGACGCTTCAAGATACATATCCAACACCCTTTGGATATTTGTTGCCTCCCGAATAGTGGCTGCCCCCATCAAGGTAGTATCATCAACAAACTGCAAATGAGATTGAGGGGGTAAATCCCCTCCCCACCTCCATCCCTGAATAAGGCCCAGCCCCACATGTCTTCTCAAAAGGTGCCCCAAGCCTTCCACAAGAAGAATAAACAAATAAGGGGAGAGAGGATCACCTTGCCTAATTCCTCGAGATGCGCCAAACAACTCAGAATGCTCCCCATTAGTTAAGACAGAGAAAGAAACTAACGTGACACAACTCATGACCCATTGAATCCACTTCGCTCCAAATCCGAAAGCAGCCAGGATCTTCTGAAGAAAAGACCATCTAACTCTATCGTAAGCCTTTGCCATATCAAATTTGATAAACATAGCCTTATCCCGAGACTTGGCCATAGAATGGATAGTCTCAGTAGCTATAACAATCCCGTCTAGAATCTGTCTGCCCTCCACAAAACCACTTTGCTCCTCTGAAATGAGCAAATGCAACCATTTTTTCAACCTATTAGCAATAAGCTTTGAAATAATCTTGTACACCACATTGTAGAGGGCTATAGGCCGAAATCGGTTCAACCTATCTGCCCCTTCGCACTTGGGAATAAGCGCAAGAAAAGTAGAATTCAGGGCCTTTAACATTTGCTTATTCCGCTACGACTCCCTGACCACCTCAAGTAAATCAAGTTTGATGATCTCCCAAAACTCTTGGAAGAATTCTATCGAGAAACCATCTAGGCCAGGGGCTTTTCCTTTCTTCATCTGAAAAACTGTCCCCTCCAACTCCTCAAGGGTGACCTCACCCATAAGATCCGCCATCATCTCCCTAGACACCAACTGAGGGATACAAGAGAGAACCTGAACTTCCTCAACTGAACTCCCTTGCAGATCCTCTCTAAACAAGGAGGCAAAATAATGGGCAGCTTCATCTGAAATACTCTGATAAGAAGTTAAAGTCACGCCCCTATCCGTAACTAGAACATGAATAGAATTACCATGCCTCTGCGCCTTAACATAATTAAAGAAGAAAGCGGAATTTTTATCCCCCTCCTGTAGCCAATCAATTCGAGCTTTTTGTTTCCAAAAGATCTCCTCCCTTAATTCCCATTCCTCTAATGCTTTCAAAGCCCTAGCTTCCTCCTGCAACAATCCTTCAGTCACCCCCTTCTCTCTAATCTCCCTCGTAACACCATCCAGCTTAGCTTGAGCATCAGACTTGGCCCTAAAAATATTTCCAAAACATTGCCTATTCCAACGCTTAAGCTTATATTTAACAAACTGAAGAAGCTTAGAAAAGACATACATTGTCATGCCGAAAGATAGTCTGCCCTCCCGCCACCATCGAGCAACATAATCATGGAGATCAGGATCACGCAACCACATAAGCTCGAATTTGAAGGAGGGCATGTGAGGTCGCCCAACCGAAAGGATCATAAGTTTTATAGGCCAATGGTCTGAACCTCTCCAGTCCAGAATCTCCGAGCTAGATGTCCACCTATCGCCAACCCAAAAACAAGACACCAAAAATCTATCCAGACACTCCGCGATGCAACTCTCCCCGGGCCTCCGATTGTTCCAGGTAAACTGACCATTGTCGGGCTTGATATCAACAAGATTCAAAGATAAAATATTGTCCTGGAACAAAAGAGTTGATGCCTCCAATCTCCTGGTACCACCATGTTTCTCAGCAATCTCAGTGATAGCATTGAAATCACCCCCAATAACCCACGGGAGGTAAGGATCCATACTTCGAATATAACGAATATTTGACCACAAAAGTTGCTTGGCCTACATATCCATAGGCGCATAAATATTGGAAAAAAGAACCAACTCCCCAGATTCATAGCAAGAGGCCACCATAGAAATAGAGGATTTGAAGGACATCCACCACTGAGGGCAAATCTTCTGAGGGTTCCATAAGCAGGCCACCCCTCCAGACAAACCCTGTGCACCAATACACTGGCAATCCCCGCTCATCCAAAGTTTGGGTAGAAGACCCATCATACATTCCACAGAAAGCTTGGTCTCCTGCAAAAAGAGAATATCAGGAGACTGACTTCTAATTAAATTCTGAACAACTTTTTGTCTAGGGCCACTGTTCAAGCCCCTAACATTCCATGATAAAACAATCATTTCAAAGGGTTTGCAAAATGAGAATCCAGAGTCGTGACTGACCCTGAGTCCACCAAATTCTCCCCTATCAATTTAATCTTCTCCAAGTCCTTTTTCCTACCCAATTTAGCAACTTTCTCTGCCCCTCCTTTCTTAAGATCCTTTTGCAGTATACCCAAATCAGGAGATGGCTTACTATTTTTTCCCCCCTCTGAGCCAGACCATCGTGTGGAATGAGACAGAACCTCACTATCCTTCACCACAACGCTGCCTGAATCTTTCTGAGCTTCCATCTTAAGATCATATTCTAAGTGTACGGTCCCATCCACCCTTGGATCAGGAGAGACCCTGGGATCAATCCCTCCCTAACTAGAGCCTCCACCAGCTAACTCTGCCTCCTGAAAGCCCAATCCCTCCACCTGAGGGTTTTCCTGCCCCAGCTCAACCAATTGCCCCGGCTGATCAGAACCCAAAACTCCTTGATCCAAATCAACCAAACCTGGATTTACTTCCTGTTGGCTAAGATCCTCCAAGACCTCGAATGTATTAAGAGTATCCTCAGCCTGCCTCTCTTTCATACTTCTTTTATGCCCCTTATTCCTGTTCTGAGATCTAACAGGAATAAATCCTTCATCCCCAATACCACTACTCTGAATAGGGCCTTTGCCCTTGTCCACCCTCGACAGGCTACTGGAGGGTTGAGAAGAATTGGTCTCCAAAGGCTTGGACCTTGGACATCTACGCAGTAAGTGGCCATATTCATGACACAAATGACATCTAAATGGTAAAGTTTCATAGTCAAGCTGTTGAATCCAAGTATAAGATCCTGCACAAACTTCTAGAGAGTCTGGCAAAGGTTTACTTAAATCAATTTCCACACAGAATCGAGCAAAAGTCATTACCTTTCTGAACTGTGTCTGCTGAGAAGAGCCCACTGGCTTACCGAGCATTGACGCAAGCAAATGCAAAACATCGTCACGCCAACATTCAACAGGAAGCCTCGGTAATCTAACCCAAACCGGAACTCTACTAGGAATCTCCTCTGCTGGATCAAAGCCTGCATGCCATGGCTTGATAAACAAGCCCACCTGATTGTAAAAATAAGGGCCTCCTTCGAAAACCTTGATCCTGTCTGACATGCAATCGAAGGTAACCATAAAATAATTGTTTGCAAGGAGCCTAATCTCCATCTCACCTTCCGGCAACCAAGTTCACTGAGCCCAAGCCTCCAAAAATTGCAACGAGATTTTTAACCCCAAAAACTTGCAGTATAGGGAGTGTCGTGAGTAATACTCAATATCTTCCGCAAGCATCTCCATCGGGATCACCACATTCGGCCTCTCTTTGCACCTCTCCAAGCATCCATTAATCTTTGGCAGCCGAAGCCCCCCAGAAGATCCCAACTCATTCTTCTCCAAGTTCTGAGCAAATAAATTATTGTCGTAAATCTGAGATCCCTGTAGCAATGGTTTCAAGCTGACAGCAGAATGGAAATCCAACTTAGTTCCCGCCCCAGACGACTCCCCTTGGGCCATAGGTAGAAGAAGAAAACCCAAGCAAGCAAATAAACCCTCAAGCCCACGAGAGCCCAAGGCCCCACACCAAGGATTTCCAACCACAAACCTCCACCAAAAAGGGTAAGCGCAAAGGCACGCTCAAAAGAACAAGCAACAAAAGAAAAAACCCGACACCCAAAAAGAAAGAAACGCAGCCACCGAGGGATGGCCGCACACAAGACACACCCTCACGCCTAACACTCACAACCCCACACAGGCCAAACTAGCTAAGAAGCCCTCCCCTGTCGGCAGCACCCAAAACAACACCCGACCACTAAACACAGAGAGAAAGGGCAGGAGAAAACCAGTCGGCGCCGGCCAAAACAGCACCCCCGCACACAAAAAACAGACAGGAAAGAAGGAAGGAGAGTACAGGAGACCACGCCCCGAAAGCAGAAACCTCCTCCCCACGGCGCACAAGCAGGAAGACCCAGAAGTAAGCTAGGGCACGAGCACCCTAGCTCGACCAGCAAGTTTCAAAAAATCCATCCGCAGCCCTCTAGGAAACTTTTACAACTTGAGTAATAATTTAAAGTCTTATTAAATAAAAAGAGAGAGATGGAGTTGTTTTAAATTTGTTTTATTGTGATTTAAATAGCTATTCATGGGTTAATTTTTAGAAAAATCACAAGATGTGGAATAAACTAGCCTACACATATTAAATATTAATATATATATAATATGTGGAGAGTTATCATTCTCTGTTTTTCTTTTTTGATTGATTTACCTATCATTGTGATCAAATCTTTGATTTTTTGGGATCAAAAATAATATTTATTTATTTATTTGTTCTTTTTGTTTCATCAAATCTACTATAGTTGCACATGACTTCCACGTGCCTGTCATTTTAAATGCAACTTCAAAAACTTTATACAAATTGTTAGATGTGGGCATACCTAATTATTTTATGATGATTTAAAAACTTTAATTTTATGATGATTTAAAAACTTTACACAGATTGTTGGATGCCACTGTAGACCCTTGGGGCATAATTATTTTATGATGATTTTATTCAATTGAAGAAACTTAAATACATAACATTAAGATGAATGGTTTAAATATTGGATAAAATATTGTTAAAAGAATATTGATTATTTAAAATGGGTTTTGATAAATTATTTCACCTTCTATAAATATGTCTTGTCTAGAAAATGAGATTATCTATTTAAATAAGTGATCATTATTTTCAATAAAATTAATAATAATAATAATAATAAATCAAAAGTGTTATTAAAATTATTCATAATAATAAATTGACATAAATGATAAATTTATAACTAAGGGCATAAAGGGGATTTAAATAGAAGATCAAATGAGAAAATTTAATAAAGTGATCTTAAGATTTAAAATTAATTTAAGTGAGGTCTATTGGGTTAAATTGGATTCCTCAGTTGTGCATAAAGCTAAAAGGTCTACTTAAACACTTGAATTTTGTGAAATCAATTATTTAATTAAATGAAAGAGTTAAATATTACATAGTTATTCAGGCCTCAGTTAGCCCCATGGTATAAAAATAAAAGAAGGTGAAAATTATCACAATTATTAAGTAAATCAATTGTCTAAGCGGGGTTAAGAAAGAGGCCTTATTTAGGTGAAATCAATGTAATATCAAGATAGTTAAGTTGATATTTTAAAATAGTTTGGTAAACATGTAAGTGTGGTCTAGCAATATTTTATCAAGTGGAAGGTATTAAAATGAAATAAGGTCCATTTAAAATTAAGGTAGTGAGGAGGAATGTGTTATCTCACCTCGAGATATCCATCAAATTATATCTTAAATTAATATATATAGTCAAAGGTGAAGGTGAATTTAAGGATTTATTCTTTAATGACTCAAATGTGTGCAATATGATCCTAGGTTATTATTATTTAAACAAGGGAAATGAAGAATATTGAAGCCATTCATGTAGGGTTTAGTTCTCCTATTATAGAGGTTATTAGGTAATGGTAAACCTAATTAAATCTAGATAATTTTCATGATGTAGTCCTGCCCCGAAAAAGAGGATGAGGAGGTGTCTATATACTTAATATTGTAAATTAGTACCACTAGAGTAATGGCGTTATTGATAACAATATCTCTTTGTGACATTTGTAAGAGTTTTAAGTCGTCTATTAAGTAAAACATAATTAAGGGAGTCGATCAACAAGATCTTACAACTAATTAAGCCATGTGTTGTTATCCAAACAATGTAATTGTTAGCTTATTTAATCTTTGAGATTAAATTAAGTTCGCAAGTTTATAAGGTGTATATTTTGCTTAAATTAAATGTTAAAGGAAAAATGGGGAAAAATATATTTTTTTAAATGACAAGTGTTGAGCGCCAAAGTGGGAAAAAGAAAAATAAGCTTGTTTTTGTTCTATTGCCATGAATGAAGAGAATTTCTAGGGTTCCTTGAAGGCTGCATTGAAAGAAAGCTTCATACATGGTGAAGAACCAACAACTTGTTGCTTCAGATCACATCCATGTTGTAGACAGTGTTATGACACATTGCATATAGAAGGAGAATTTTTCAAGGTGAAAAGACAGATCGTCTCCTCATGTTCAAGTGCCTTCAAGGTAAAGCCTCTACGTGGTTGTAATTCCACTACTCTCTAGGTTTGCTTTATGACATTAGGTCTATTGAAGTTATTAATTCCTGTGGAATCATTAGATGACTGTTTTGGAAAGTTAAAGCATGCTCTGGGCTTTATTTTCATCAAGGGGAATAATGGTGGGTCTGTGGATGTGTGTGTCATTGAAATTTCATTGAAGCTACTTAAGCTTGTTTATTCTTGAAAACCTTTCATGGAAAATCTTAAATATTGTAGACTATCAAGCCCTATTACACAGACCAATGAATGATTAGGTTTCTAGGCATTTTCTATTTTTGTTGTTCATGATGAATAGAGGCTGGTATGGTAATATTATGTTACTATGAAGGGAGGAGATGGGGAATAGAGTCACTTCCATCATATTTTTCATGGTGATAGTTAGGGTTGTGTGAATGCAAAAGGGGCATATTAGTTTGCATAAACTGAGGCTTGCCATGAATGTTTTGAGAAGGCTCTTGTTAGATTTGCTATTGGGATTTTGTTGTGCACATTATCATTCATCAACATAGCAGTTTAAGTTGTATCCAATATGTTATCATAATATGGAATTGAGAGGGGAAGCTTTAAGGATATAATGGATTACAATGCATCTGATTTAAAGCCCCTCACACATCAAGAACTTGATGCATTATCATTAGTTTGCAGATGTCAGAGACCACTGGATTTTCTACCCGATGTTGTATCTCTATAGTATTGATAATGCTTCATAGGTCGTGACACTTGCTGAGTTTGGTGTCCGTGATGGTAGGTTCCACTTAAATTTCTTCCATACAGTTGAGAATTGTGATGCAAGAGAAGATCAATAGGCATGAAAAACATATGAGAAGGAGGTAGTGGATTCATAATCCAAAGGCCAGTCTAAAGTGTTTGATCAAAATTAATATAAGGAGTATAGACATAAAGTAGCAGCCAAAGAAAAGATCTTTGAAGGAAAATGGAATATGTACTAGTTGCTGATATTAAAGATTCCAAGACTCTTTTATGCTCAGCTTATTCTAAATTCTTGAAGAAAGTTGAGAGGTGCTCATTAGAGGAAGTGCAAGTGCCCAAAAGATAAAGAGTAACTAACCTTCTAAGATTAGATAATGCCAATAGCTCTTATTCACTACTTTGTATGGAGGGGATAATTGAAGACCACATATCAGATAGAGATGAAGAGAGAGAATGCATTGAAGTTTTTTGGTAAATCTATTATGAAATCAAGCTCTCAACTTTGGGACAACTCAAATAGCTAGTGGATGACTTTCAAAAATTACAGTGGACAATGGCAAGCTATTATGGTCCAGTCTTATATGTGTGATCAAGTTGACCCTTGAGTATGAGCCAAGATAGCATATCATAAGGTGAAATCAAGTTGGTGATGAGCATGCTGCATAACCATGTAGAGCAGATTCAAAGGATTGATCTGTCATGTGAAAATCATGAGGGGTAGTCATTAATGACTATATTATGAATGACTATGAAGGTGGGTAGTGAATAAAGATTTTTTATCAGTGCTTAATGACTATAATGAAGTCTTTTAACTATGTGTTGCAATGTGACCAATGAAGGGCAGTCTATGATAAGAGTAAAGGGCAACTGTGATAAAAACATCTTGTGACAGGGGCTGAGGTTCTGTCTACATTGAACATGTATGCCTTGGCATCTTGTAGGTATAAGGACAGTCCACAATGTCAAGTAAGGGACATACCTACCAAGGGTGAGAAGGTAAAGACATCAAATTATGTAGAAGAGTTTCAAGGTAATAGTCTTCTAAAATGACAATCACAGTTGAATGGACATGGAAAAGATTATGTATGCAAAGGCACAGTTCAATTTATGAGAATGTTATGACCAGAAACTTGGGTAAAGTCTGAAGATGCAGAGTATTATTTACAAGTAGTGAATGATCCTTGAATACCATATCAGGAATTTGAAAAGACAATCAGATAAGGCCAAAGTTGCAGGTCAATGATGATAAATGTGCAATGAAAGAAGGTGATAGTCCTCTAAAAAATACTATGAAATGCAAAGGATGAAATTGGCACTATTGGAGCCTATACAAGAACAGTTAAAGGATAATTTCAATTGTTGAAAGAAGGCACAATACAAAGACATAGCAGGAATGTGGTGATATTAAGAAAATTGTAAGAACATGAGAGGACAACTTGATGTAAAGGATGACAATGATTCTTTTGCCACTAGGTTTTGATGATAATATTTTGGTGAAATGGACAGTGAACTGTAAAGGGACAATATTAAGGAAGAGCTTGGTGTTTCTTAAGGCAGTAAACAATGTGTAATAGAGACAAGAATGACAAGATGAGGGTTTTGGTAGTCACAAGTGAACAAAAGTAAAGAGGTAGATATTGTATGTAAAAGGGCAAACAACTGTGAGAGGAAGAAGATCAATATGACAACCTTGAGCATGATGTTAAATGTGCAACTAGGTAAGCCAATGATGCACAATGACAAAGGAACACATAACGAGCAATTACAAAACATTGAATAAAACCAAATATAGTCATGGTTTGATTTCAATGATGTCAAGACATGCAAAAGGAAATATAAGGAATTCATGATAGTGTTGTCCAAGAATGAGGGAAAGTACTGATATAGTCATGACAGTGCATAAGAGGGCAGTTCCCAGTAAAAGATGATAGTGTTTTCAAGGTAAGCCTTCAAGTTTGTGATGAGCATACACGAAAGCCCTGGTGATCTTCACAATCAATAGTGAAAATCTTCATAAGATAGCTCAATCTTCACATTGAACTAATGATAGTTATCAAAAAATAAATTCCAACGCGTCTTGGTTCCATGCTCCGGAACTTGTTCATTCAATTGGTACGATGCTTTGGAATTAAGTGAGATCTAAGTGAAGGATAAGTATGATAATTAGTTACTATTAGTAGCTTTGTACGTGTCCTTTAAGGTGTTAAGTAGTTTTGGTAGTGTGAAAAGGGGGTTATCAAGTACATGTGGATAAGGGTCTTAAAAGCATTTATGAAGAGGTTGAGTAGTTTGGGCTTTTATGAGCAATTAAGGGACAACAGTTGGAGCTTTTGAAAGCAACAATTGCGAGCATTAAAGGAGATTGGGGTGACTTGGATAGAAGTTGAGAGAATATAGGGGAAGTTGCAAATATCTAGGGAGTTGTTCAACCTAGTTTATGGGCAATTGAGAGCATATAGGAACAGATTTAAGAGTTTTAATGATAGAAGAGGTCAAAGGAAAGATTCTTCAACACTCTAACACCTTTTTGAAGCAGTTTAAAGGGCTAAAAAGTAGGGATTATTATTTTGGATGAACAAAGGAGATTGACTTAGCAAAATGGAGTAAAGACTTATCTTTTTCTCCTCAACACATGTTCCTATCTTCTAGCAAGCTATTGCACAATTATAAGGCTCATCTTTTAGGTTTTTTTTTAGGGAGTTCTTGCATTTTGTTTTGCTGTAGGTTGTAACTTTCTGAGTTCTTCTCAAGCAAAAGTCATTATATTATAGCTCAAAACCGGTCAAGAATATGAATGAATTTCTTTCATGTAATTTCATTTTTCAAGCAATGAAGACAATCTATTTTGGATCAACACTTGTGTAATGGTTCTTTGGCATCAATTTTAGTTCAATTTATGCCTTTTATGTGGCTAGTTATATATGTTTTATTGGTTCATTTTGCTGTGTTTTATCTCAAAACCTCAAAATATGATCAAAACAAGCACTTGTAAACAGATTCAAGCATATTCAAAAAGGTTGTAAACTATGGAAAAACTTATTGGGCTGTTTTGGTTGTGAAATATCTCATTTTCCTTCTAGAACATCATCAATTGATGCCCTTTTTATGAAATATTGATGGGTGATATGTTAAAAAACATAGGTTGTGTAGTAGAACTTATTTTTAATCCATTGTAAGTCCAAAACAACAAGTTATAGGTTTGAGAAAACAATTTGGTGTATCACCTAGTTAGTCGTAGTTAATCATTTTGAGGCGTTTAAGTTATTTTCAGTCTCCTTCTTACCCTTTTCCTTCAAAATAAGTAGGATTGATCAAGTTCTAGGTGATCAAGCAAGAGGAACCGACCTTCTCTGGAGGTTCACTCCAAGTTTTAGGCAACCCACAGGCCTAGGAGTGTTCCCATGTATCAACAAGTAACTGAGTTGATAGCTTAGCTTCAAGTGCATACTTTGTTGATAATAGTTTTTGGCATGCCCAGTGGGACTGTGAACTGATTTTCAGTTCTTTTTATTCATCAATTCACTATTGTTTGGTGTGTTCAACAGTTGATTTTTTCCTTTTGAGGTGTTTCAAATATATACCTGGCGACTCTGGAGCTCTAGTTTAGTGGAAACCAGTGTAGAACAACTTATGAAAAGGATACATACAAGAGGAAGTGCCATTCCTTTTGAATATTTGCAGCTGTCACCACCAAGGAGAAGTGGAAGAACAATAAAAAGAACTTCTGTTTCATCAAAAAAAGTTCAATCAACACCTCCTAGTTTCATACCAGCAGTAACAAGTGCATCAATACCTTCAATTTATATGCCTGTCAATCTAGTTCAGGCCAATCCAATGACAAGATAGTTTAAATTTGTGCCATTTAATGGGGGAAATCCATTAAACCTCACTCAACATGGTGATATCCCACTTGCAACCCTAAAAAGTTTTCCTTCTTTTACGAGAGAAGATCAAACTACTCCTATTGAGCACATCAGGGATGTGGCCTCACTATGTGGAGTCCATCACATCACTGAAGAAAACGTTGTGGCTATGTTGCTATCTGCTTCCCTAAAAGGGAAAATTCTTCAGTGGTTTAGAGGGTTGGTAGTTGGTTCTATTGCAACTTGGGATCAATTGGGAGATGCACTAAACAAACAGTTTAAAGACAAGTCTGATCACTTGTCACCAGTTGAACAAATGACTACAATCAAGAGAGCTCCTTAGGAAAAAATGACAAACTTCAACTTGTGTTTCCAAAAAGCATGGAACAAAATTCCTTCCACGGTAAGACCTTTTGTAGAGCATGCTTTTCTTATTATTTGAAGGCTCTTAACAATGATATTTCTGTTATGATACAATCCATGGGAGGTGCTTCTCTACCACATGCATTTGACATTGCAGTGAGGGCTAAAAATAATCTTATACAAGCGAGTAAAATAGCACCTAGACCATCTATGCCCATATTCCCAGAAATTCAGCCTTCCATACCTTTACAAATACCACCTTTGGCTGCCATACCTGATGTCCTTGCATTACCAACACCAAATAATCAGACTTCCAGCCAAGAAAAGGCCACTCCTAATCCATCTTTTGAATTTCAAGAGATAAAAGGTCTCTTACAAAGCTTTGGTAATGAATTGGTGACCTTGAAAAGGCAGCAAAATCAAAATTATAGACCTTAGCAAGCCCCATATCAGGCTAATCAAGATGACTAGCCTAATAGACCTCAATACCAAGCAAATCCACAAGGCCAAAGGCAAGCTTTGAATGCTAGGCCATACCAACCTTATAATCCTAATGTTGCAAGTACTTCTAGAGAGTTGGTACCGGTATAAAACAACTTGGCTCAGGAGCTTGAATGGTGTTCCCCATGCAACCAACCTCACAACCAAGCTACATGCACCAATGGTGTCATTAATCAAGCCCTCATGGTTCAAAGTGCTACTGCTGCTCAACAAAATTCAGTAGTTGATGCAACTGAACAAACACCACCTAAGCATGGAGATATTCATGGAGATGTCTCTCTCATGAACTTTCAGAGAGGAGTTTTTTGGGATAAACACCTCCCAAGCACCAAATCAGTCCTACAACTCTATTGTAGCCAACACAAGGTCAAAAAAGAGGGTTGTAGATGGTGGAAAACAAGCTGATATTGGATCTTCTCAAGCCAAACAAGTGCCAAACATAAGCCAAGCAGTTGTTGGTTAGTCTAATGGACAAAATATAGATATTTTGGCAAGAAACCAGGTTGTAGCAAGTAAAGAAAAACCTAGGGATGCAATGCAAATAACACCTATTCAAGGAGAAGTTGTTGTTCCTAAAGACCAAAACAAAGTAAGTAATCCTTCTTTCAGTATTCTTGATCATATGAAGAAAGCTAATGTAACTATGTCAATGTGGGATTCATTAGCCATTCTTAGGCAAAAAGATCTTCTCCAAGCAAATTTGTCAAAACTTAGTGTATCTAGTGAGTCTACTAGTGAACCATCTAAGGTTGTGTTTACGAATGATTCTAAGAATGGAACTAAACAACAAGCAAAAGAGGTTAGACCACCCCCTTTCTATGTGTATTTGATCATTGGAGACCATTTAGTTCATAACTACATGATAGACTCAGGAGCTAGTAGTTCTATCATGCCTAAGCAAATTGTTGACAAGCTAGGAATATAATACCAACCACTTGAGAAAGGGGTAGTATAGATGGATGGTACTACTGTTAACATAATTGGTGTCATAAAAAACTTGAGTTTAACATTGCATGCATGCCCAAACTTTTCTATTCCCCAGGATATCTACGTTATTGAGTTTCCTCCATACTTTGCCATATGCTTATCCAGGGATTTTACTGCCAAGATAGGTGGGTACTTGTCTTTAGATTGGTCCCACATTATTTTTAGGACTAGATATGGTACAAAGGTCACCATCAAATCAGAGCCTACTGCAAAGACCATATTGAACCTTATGTACCTGCTACCATAAATGCTAATTGTCCTATTTTTGACCATGATGATCATCCTATGATTAAGGAATTGGATACTCAAGTAAAGGGTATTCTGGATATAGTTTTAGCTGAGTGGGATGCTGAAAATAATCAAAATGATATGGGTAAACAACTGAAAGAGGTAGGAATTGGTGTTTACTTGATGCATGAACCTGATTCTTTAGTGCCTACCTTGGTAAAAGGTCATGAACAACAGTCTAACCAACAAGATAACAAGGTTTGGAAGTTGTTTTTTGATGGATCAAGGAGAAAAAATGGTGTTGGTGGAGGTTGCATGTTGATATCTCCTGAAGGTGAGAAGTATTATTCATCTTTCAAGTTCACTTTTAGCTGTTCTAATAACACATCAGAGTTCGAGTTTTTGATTTATGGTTTGTTGTGGGCAAGAAAAAGGAAAATCAGTTGTCTAAAAGTCTTTGGCGACAGTGAACTCATTGTCAACCAGGTAAGAGGCATCCATACCACCAAAAATGATGCATTAAAATGTTACAAACATAGAGTTTGGGATTTAATAGAAGAATTTGATGCATTCAATCTACTGTCCATTCCTAGAAGTAAGAATAAACATGCAGATAGTCTCGCAACCATAGGTGCACAGTATGATATCCCAAATAGCATGAATGATACGAGTAAACAACAATATGTGAAGTTTGTTGTTAGGTCTTCTATTCTTGATAACCGTGTTTTTTGGCAAGTTTTTGAAAGTGAGTAGCAAATTGCTAATTTCTTAAGAGAAGAGGCTGCATTTTCAGTTGGAAGTCAGGAAAGATTCCAACAACAGTATTGTTATGCCTTGCATAACCACCCCATTTTATTTTGGAACAAAAAAATGGGTCCCCCTTTTCTTTTTGTTTTGGTCATCTTTGGTTGTCTGGTTGGGTCTTAGGAGTTCTTGGTTTTTTCTCCTAAGTCTATCTTTCATTCTGCTAGAGGCGGGTCCGGAACCAAATCTAGACATGGAACTATTTCAAGGTTTCTATTTCGGATATGGTTCTGACTCTGACTCCGCCTTTTCCTTTTCTTTCTCCTTTATTTGGTTGGTTGTTTTTGACTAATGCTTGGGTTGGTCCGTCCTATTTTTTTTGGTTGTTTCCTTGTGTTTTGTTTGTTTGCTCACACGGGATCGAAACCGAGATTGGAACTCACATGGGAAGTTTTCAAGTTTCCATTTTTGTTCCCATCCCGACTCCGCTTTCGCTCCTTTTTCTTTCTCGCTCTTTGTTGTTCGGGCTAGGTCTGGTGTTCACTCTAGTCCTGCTTCCCTTGTTCTTGTGTTGTTCTTTGCCCTTTGGTCGGGACCGGATCCGAAACCAAAATAGAACTTTGAACTTTGTTAGAGTTCCATTTTTGGTTCTGTCTCTGCTCCTGTCTTCGTTTGTCGTTTGCTAGTCGGTCATTTTGTCAGGGCCGGATTTGGGGTTGGAAGTGAAATAGGGAACTTTGTGTAGTTTCTTTATCTTGTTTCCGACCCAGCTCCGTGTCCGCCTTACCTTTTGATGTTTCGTTGAATTGACTTAACTGTTTGATCACGTCGTTGGCTCCACCCCCGATCTACCGCATTTACTGCATTAAATGCAGCCTATTGGCACACACAAATTATTGATTAAAGGTTTAATTGTGCTTAAACTACCTCATTGTTATTATTATGCGAAGTGTTTAAGCAAATTAAGGCCAGGAAAGTCTCGAGAAAATTGATTTGATCACGGGGGCGAATTGCGAAGCGAATCTTGGCGAATTTCTGGTCAATCCTCAGGAGCGTTTTGAGGTAGGTTTCTTTTGTTTTTCTTTCTCCCGTTTGTCCTGTCACTTGTGTCGTTTTGGCATATTCAGTGGAGGGTTTATTCTGTGAATTTGGTCGCTTGGTTGGTGTTTGTTTCTGTTTACTTGTTTCTTTCTTTTTCCATTCCATTCCGTTTCATTGGGTTTTCTTTTTTGTTCGTCGTTTTGTTTTTTTTGTTTGTTCTGCTATCGCTTTCGTGATAGCTCTGTTTTTTCGTGCTCTGGTTTTTTACTAGGGTTTCAATTTTGAAGGGGTTTCCTTGCTTGGGTAATGAATTTCGTTTTGAGACTTTGTTCTGGTTTTATCACGTTGGTTTTGGGTTGTTTGTACCAGTTTCTCGTTGTGCCCTAGTTTTTGCAAATAGGGTATTGAGTGAATTAGGGTTTTACAATATAGCCTGTTCATGGTTTTAATGACTTCTGTATGGATGAATTGTTGTCAGGTTTGAGTTATGCTATTTCTAGTTTCTGTTGGGAGCCATGTGACCTAGGGTTTATTCGTTCATATGACCGCCTTGTTTTAATACTCTCCGTTTGTTGGAATTGATCCGCTCTCGTTCCTTATTATGATGTCACTGTCTTTACTCTTGGTCAAAACCAGGTATGGGGAGGAAGTTGAACTTGGTAATTATCTTTTGTTTCTGGTCCAATTCCCCTTCCAGTCTCGCCTCTGATTATGTTTTGGTTTCCGTTTCGGTCCCGCCTCTGACTGTTTTGTTCCGTATCCAGTTCCGATCCCAGCCCCGCCTCATGATAAGAAATATTGTTTATGCTTGATACTTCTATGATTTTGCCTCTGATAAAGGCATAATTCGACCAAGTGAATGTTATCTTAGGAGGATGGAACAATGATTATATGATTGACTAACTTAGATGCTTTGTTCATCTAATATAGGAGATTGCTGCAGGTATTAAGAAATGTCAGGAGCATCAGATGAGGCCTCTCAAAGGAGCCAGCCAAGTGAAACTTCATGGTAGGGGGTTAGGCCAAAGAAGATTAAAGTAGAACAACTCCCATATACCTTGAGATGTAAGCATAGGGAGGCTGTCCTCATAGCTAGCAAGATTGACTCCGACTAGACTGACATAACTGACACCAATTTGGGTCCTTTTAACTATGAAGAATTGCATGAGGAAACATTTACTGAAGAACAGATCACAGGAAGAATAGAAAGGATTGTTCAATCAGGACTGGCACATGTTGCACTTTTTCCCCTATCTGTTCAATGTCCAAAGTTGATTCTTTCAGTAGCTAGAGCATATAACCCTGCTACTAGGCAGTGTGTGGATGTGAAGGGTAATGCCATTATTGACTTCACACCTCAAATGATCAAATTCCTGTTTCATATACCTGATCCCAAGAATCCTAGGCAATTAAATGAGGTGGAGGCATTGAAGCTTTACAGTGATAACAAGGAGAGGAATAGACTCCACATGAATAAGACTTGGATGAGAGTGGAGAAGAAGTCTCCGACCAAGCTTCCAGACCCACCTAAAAGGGCAGATTTTAGTAAAGAAATTGCAGATATAATCATGTTCCTTTCTAGGGTGTTTGGGAAAAGGGATGCTTCACTGTTTAAGGAATGGATGTTTCCTTTTATCCAAGCTATTTTGGATGGGAGGCAATAGTTTGATTGGTCAATGATAGTGTCCGATAGCATTCACAATCAGATGATAAAGGTAAGAGAAACCAAGCGTTTCTTTATGACTTCCTATGTAGTCTATGCAGCTGCCCGAGTGGGGATTTTTCTGGGACTTCAAACAGTGGGTATATTAGGAGAAGCCCAAGGACAAAAGAAGGTATGGGAATATTATAACTAGCTCACCTTGCAGGCATCTGAGCAACATTATAGAAGGGTAAATGATGCCTTTATTTATGTCATTATCAACAAACTTAATGGTGATGTTGGGTATAGACTTAGCAGAGAGGCAATGGCTTTTGTGAATGAATGGGGACATTGGTTTATCCAATACCCCACATTCACCTATTTCAGGTTAGCGAGCTTTGATGGTCACCCCCATTTGCTACCCAGGTGTTGTGGTGATAGGATCATCTTAATGGAGTTTATTTATCAAGCCTTGGCTGTTAATATCCAGTTCGACAACAAACACAAGACTGGTTGCCATAAATTTTCAATGAAGCTGGGGGCCTTTTGCTATCCACACATTCAGGCAGGTAAGGCTGTTTGTGATGAATTAGTTTATTTGAAGTTGGGCTTGTACACTGCTAGGAAATGCTATGACCCTAAACACAAGATGAGGGCTTTGCTCCCCAGTGTCTTTGAGAAGCACTTCAATCTATTGGAGGATTTTTGGGAGGATTTGCAAGATGATTATGATCTTAGGAGAAGGAATTATGAAAGGATACCTATCCCACTTATGATTGAGTTTGGGATAAAAGAGGACATTCCTGACACATTATCTGATGATGGGATAGTTTTGGATCCTGGGTATGATGAAAACAAGATAGGAACTAAGGATCTTGATCCAATAGATTGGAATGCTGATGAGACCATTGACATAATGCAGGTTGCAAGACTAGTTCTGGATAGGAGTATTCAATGGGTAAGTTTGAGAGCTAATCAGACTAAGGCTACATCATCCAAGAAGAGGAAGGATGTAGGCACCACCCATGGGTATAAGAGGGAAAAAAGAAGGATGGCACCTAAGGAACCTTTAGAGTTTATGCCTTCTAGTGCACAAGAAGAGGAGGTGGTTCCTCAAGACCTTCCAGAGGTACAGGAAGATGAAACAACTGCAGAGGTGGGTGTTTCTACATCTGCTGCAGGAGAAGTACCTACTCAGCCCTCTAATACACAGGAGTTAGGTCAAGAATCACCCAAGTGAGCTCTTCATGGTGAAGCAGATTTAGAAAAGACTCCCTCTGATAAAGAGCATTATGTATCGACATCGTTGGATATGGCAGATGATGCAGGCACTGAACACATATTGACTGAAGATGATCAGTGGAAAATTTTTGAGGATGCAAAAAGAGAAGATGATGCTAAGGCACAAGCAGAGGAATTAGCTAAGCTACAAGAAGAAGAGGCCAGAGCACAATCTGAGTTGGCGGCCAGGCAGAAGGAGTTGGAAGATAAAGTGAAGGCCGATGAGTTAGCTCAATAGAAACAACAAAAGGAACAAGAGCTCAAACTTCAAGAAGAAAGAGATAGGTTGATGTTGCAACAGAAAATTCATGATCTTGAAGAGGAAAAAGCTCAGCAAAGAAGAGAAAAAGAAGCTATTGAAGCTAAGCTCAAGGAACAAGAAGAAGCTTAAAGGAAAAAGGAAGAGAAGGAACGTAAGAAAAGGGAAAGGGAGGTTGCTGAGATTGCTGAACATGTGAAGAAGTCCAAGGAGGCATGGGACTATGTTGAAGAGCTGAAGAAGCAGTAGGATCAAATGTTGGAAAAGAAGAAAGAGGAAGAGGAATGTTTAAAGGAGCTGGAGGCTAAGAGGCTGCAAGATCGAAAGGATAAAGAGGAAGCAAAAAAGTTAGCACATGAAGGGGAGCAAAGTGATCAACAAAATGTGCAAGAGGTTGATTCTTAGCCAAGGCTTACATTGTTGCAACCTCTGTCTTCCACTACTGTTGCTTCCTCTTCAGCCTAGGCAGCCACTACTCCTATTGCTCCTACTTGGCTAAAACTGGATTTAGAGAGAAAACAAGTTGTTCAACCACAGCCGTTGAATTGGGAAGAAATGATGAAAGAAATTGGGAAAGAGAAGCCTAAGAAAAAGGCCCAGGTTCTTCACTCCACTAGGCTCATTGATGCTGGGGAGATCATTGCTGAATGCGTCGTACCTATAATGGAGAAGAGCCGTGATGATATGCAATTCACAGATTATCAGTTGGGGGCAGTGAATTTGGGAAAGCCTACTAGAAACCAACAGATGAGTCTGATTGATATTGTGGCTTCTTCGACCAAAACCTAGATGATTAAAGATAAGCAAAGAAAGGATGAGCTTAAGGCTCAATTGGATCAGCTCCATGGTTTCTTGAAAGATGTTTCCAGTCCCATTTCTCAATAGGCTGCTCTTCCTGAATCCCCGGTTTTGTTAACAAAGAGGGAAGCAGATGATTTGATTCAGATGAAAAGCAAGGTGGGGATGATGGATAAATGGTTGGATAAGCTCAACAAGGAGGTTGATGATGTTCTTGTTGAGGGCTCTAAGATTAATAAGGCTGCCCTTGAATTGGCAGGAGATCTAAACTAGCAAGCTAAGGATTTGGATAAGAAAAATGATGAATACAAGGAATATGTTAAAAGGCTTGAAGACGTTAGCAAAGTGCCCAAATCCACCTTGTTAGAATATTCAGTTCTTGAGCAAGGTAATGAAGTTTTTGTGGAAAAGACTATGAGTATCATAAGATATAAATCTAGAGCTATGCAAGGACATCAAGAAGAAGTCTGAGAAATGAGTAAGGACTTGCATCAACCGATGGTTGAATTAGAGGTAGTTGTAGCCATTATAATCAACTTAGATTCCTCAAACAAAGAAGGCCTATCTTTGGATAAACTAAGGGAGAAATGGAGGGGCAGGTTTGAGGAAATCATGCAAAAGGGAGATGATGGGGAGAGTTTATTGCTTGATCAGTTTATGGATATCCGGGAAGAGGTAAAAACGGCTAAAAGGGAGCTAATTAAATTAAAGGAAGTGCAAAGGTTGGTTTTTGCGGAGTTTGAAAGAATCAAATTTGAAGGTGATTGGTTGGATGGGCCGGATTTGGATACTCTTCTATAGGTGTTCTCCAGTTTTGACAAGTACATTCTTGAGCATTCAGTGCAAAAGTGACTGACTCTTTGCATCATACTCCATCTGCTCTTCTCCTCTTTTTGTGAATTTTGACATAGGTTCAATTCTGAGTCCGATCTGAGGGTTTCACTTCCTGCTTGGGGTATTAGATTTCCTTTTTTGTGCAACAGAGTGATCAGCCTTGAAAGCAGGGGTTCTTGAGTCCACTTCTATGTTCAGTTTCAACTCCATGAATTATGGATCTTGGTTAATGATTGAGAAACTAGTGCATGTGGCACCCTATATGTATTTTTAAATTCTACTTTGTAAAGGTCGGCTAATTGAAGAAAGATCAGCCACCTAAGGATAGAAGATAGAAACTAGATCTAGGATTTCAATGTTTTAGAAAGATACTCTAAAAAGTTCAGTAAAAGGCTTGATTATTTTATAGTTTTCATAAGTTTTCATGTCATGATTTTTTTAAAAGTTTGGATCCATTTTGATAAGGTTAATGATATATGATTAATCCATATGCCAGTGGTTTTGCTGTGCTTAATTGTTCCTTATTTAATGAAAGTTAATAGAAGGAACTGGATTCAAGATCATATCATTGGATTATCTGTGAATTAAATTGTTATGGTATTCATTTGATCTGTGTTTTTGGATGATGAGTGAATGATTTTTTTGAAGTAAATTTAGTGAATGTTGATGATATCTGAATTAGCATTGTGGATGTATGTAGTAGCGTAGTTTATTCTATGGATTGCATCTTGCTGTAGTTGTGGTTAGGTAGAATGAACACTCATTGTTGATCTGCATATCTAGATACGTAAGGATTTTATTCATGTTTCTTTGATTTAAGGCTCTGTTCCATCTTTTTCTTTTATTTAAAACCCCCCCAAATGTGGACTACCTGATGTTATGCATTCTTGTTCTTTGTTACCAGCAAAGGCCCCTTGAACATTACAGTTACATCAATCATTGAGTGAAATCAACATAATTGAGAACCAATTACCAGGACCTTGGGAGTTAGATTTCATGTGTTATCTTTCTCTTTCAGGAGAAATAGAATAGTAATATTCTATTTAATGTTGTGTTGTTTTGACCATCAGCAAGTATGAGGATCAAGTCATATAGTTGAAAACTAACAAGTTACCCAAAGGATTATTCACTTTGGAGTTTATTTTTAATTCAGATGACCAGCTAAGGAAAGAAAAAACCAACATACAAATCAACCAATAACATTATGAAGAGGTTTAAATCTTCAAAGGTAAGTTGCTGAAACTTGGCAAGATTTGTACCAAAGAAGAGAAAGAAGCTTTTATATTACTTTGCCAAGAATTTAGGGATGTTTTTGCATGGGAGTATTCTAATTTGAAAGGGTTTGACCCCAATCTCGCACAACATACTATAGAACTTGAGCCAAATTCCAAACTAGTAAGGCAAAGCAAAGACCCTTGAATCCTAAGCTAGAGCCACTCATGAGAAAGGAGTTAAAAAAGTTAATTTAGAGTGCCATAATATTTCCTATCAAGCATACCTCATGGGTGTCAAACTTAGATCCTGTAAGGAAAAAGAATGGTGAGATTAGGCTATGTGTGGACTTTAGGGATCTTAATCGAGCCTCAATCAAAGACCACTATCCCTTACCTTCAATGGAACAAATGTTGCAAGTAGTTTTAGGATCAAAGAGGTTTTCCTTTCTTGATGGCTTTTCTGGTTATAACCAGATTTTAGTCAAAGAAGAAGATCAATATAAAATAGCCTTTACCACAAAATGGGCTACCATGGCCTATAAGAATATGCCCTTTGTTTTTTCCAATACTGGTGTAACTTTTCAGAGAGCTATGGATATGGCATTTCAAAGCTTAATGTACAAGATAGTGCTAGTATATTTAGATGATATCATAGTTTACTCCAAGGAAGCAAATGATCATCTAAATCACTTAAGTTAGATTTTTGAGAGATGTAGAGAGTTTGGTGTTTCCCTTAATCCTAAAAATATGTGTTTGTTATTCATAAAGCAAAGTTTTTGGGCTATATTATCTCAAAACATGGTATTACTGTTGATCCTAAGAGGGTAAGTGCTATTTTGGCTCTTCCTTTACCAACACATAAGAAGGGGTTGCTAAGTTTCCTTGGTAGAATCAACTTTGTTAGAAGATTTATACCTGATTGTGCTGAGTTATTGAAGCCCCTAACAACCATGTTAAAAAAGAATGTATCTTTCAGCTGGACAAGGGAAGGTAAAAGGAGTTTTGAAGCAATAAAAGAAGCATTATCCTCAACTCCTACTCTCTTAAATCTTGATTTTTCTAAGGATTTTGTCTTGTATGCATATGGTAACATTGATAGTATCTTAGCTATGTTGGTAAAACAAAATGACCAAGGTTTGGAGTGGCCTATAGCTTTTTTTAGTCAAGGGCTAAAGAATTATGAGCTAAGGTACACCTTTATTGAAAAAAATGTACTTGCCATTGTTAGAAGTTTGAAAAAGTTTAGACATATGCTCTCTAGCAATAAAGTGAAGTTGTTGGTTGCTCATCCTAGTGTCAAAGAATTTTTGCTGAGTAAAGACTTGGGAGAGAAAAGAGCTGGTTGGATTACTAAAGTCATGGAATATGACATAAAAATCAAGGTAACCAAGCTAGTTCATGGTAAAGGCTGTTGTGAGCAGCTTGCTGGTCATTCAAGTGAAGTGGAAGAAAATGATGAGGAGGTTGTCCTAGCTCTCCTAGATGAAGATCAAACAGCTGCACCAACTTCTCCAACAAGTTGGGTGCAAGAAATGGTCCATTTTTTACAAACTGGTGAGTATCCTCATGGTATGGATAGAGCCAAACGAAGGTATTTCAGGCTACAATTTATTCCCTATGTTCTTTTAGATGGTATACTCTTTAAGAAATATTTTCATGGAGTCTTATTGAGATGTATATAAGTTGATAAAATTAACAAAATTTTGCATGAGTTCCATGAAGGGACAATTGGTGGACACTTTTCACCAAGAGCTACAACCCTTAAGATAATGAGAGCAGGCTACTTTTGGCCTACTTTATTCAAGGATTCACATTTGTGGGTAAAGAAGTGTAAAGAATGCACCTTATTTGTAGGTAAAGAGAAGTTAGCAACTCTCCCATTGCACCCAATTCAAGTTGAACAACCCTCTATGAAGTGGGGTTTAGATTTCATTAGCGTCATCAATCCACCCTCAATTGTTGGTCATAAGTGGTTTCTTATAGCAATTGATTATTTCACGAGGTGGGTAGAAGCTGTGCCTCTTAAGGAAGAAAATGAAACTAATGTCTTTAACTTCTATGAGGACTTGGTAACAAGATTTGGTACACCTGATTCCATCATCTTAGATAATGCCTTGGAATTTGTGGGTACATGAATAAGTGAGTGGGCTGTCCAAAATAACATATTTCTGAGTACATCTTCAAATTGCTATCCTCAAGGTAATGGACTAGCTGAGTCCACTAATAAGAACTTAATCATAATCATAAAGAGGACCATTGAAGATAATCAGAGAGCATGGCATACCCGTTGAAGTTGAGAAATGCAACCTCATAGAACCCAGTGAACACCTACAAGCAAATAACCTGTCACATAGAAGAGATACCAAAAATACAAGAATAGTGCTCTACTTGCCCGTGAAGCAAAAATGCATAAAACAAGAATTACAATAAGATCAATCTTTATGAAAGGAGATAAAAACCCTAAAGGTGAGTAACTAATAATTAATAGTTAATTAATTATTAATGGGCCTAAGTTTAGCTTAAGTGAAAAATAAAGTAAAGGTGACTTAATTAATTAATCAACATGATTAAAATAATTAAGTATTTAACCTATTACTCTAACACCCCCCCTTAAGATGAACTTAGGGAGAAGCTAAAAAACTAAGGACGAAATGCATGAAAGCAAAGATGGGTCCCGACAACAAGTCCAGATGAGGTACCCAAATATAACCAAATCTCTATAAAGTGGAGAAAATAGAGAAAACCTCATGGGAAAAACTCTACTCCAAAAAGAGATGAAAGCATGCTAAAAAAGAATGAAGGAAGGAAGGCCTCACAAAGAACCCCCAAGGACAACATCCTTCACCACAAGCATCGATCACAACTGAAGATAGTGTGATGATGCCAAAGGTTTCGTGAAGATGTCTGCAACCTGCGCCTCTACAGGAATGTACTCCAAGATGAAAGAACCATCCTGAATCAACTATTTGATGAAGTGCATGTGGATCTTAATGTGCTTCGTTTGCTGATGCTCCACTAGATTGCGGGAAATGTGTATAGCACTCTGATTGTCACACCAAAGAATAGTGGAACTATTAGGAGGAAACCCAAACTCTGTCATCAATTGCCAAAGCCATAAAATCTCCTGACTAGCTAACACCGCTACTCGGTACTCAACCTCTGTAGATGATAATGCAATAGTAGATTTCTTCTTCCAAGACCATGTGATAGGACCAAAACTAAGAAAAAAAACAAAGCTAGAAGTGGAATTTCGATCATTGACATCACCAACCCAATCTAAGTCAGTGAAGCCAACAATGTGAGGGGCTCCTAATGCGTAGTGAAAGAAATACTGTGTGGTGCCCTGAATGTACCTCACGATACATTTGGCAGCTTGCCAATGGCTCTCATGTGGATCATGGGTGAACCTAGAGACAAGACCAACCACAAAGGAAAGATCAGGAGGTGAATGCGTCAAGTACAACAAACTGCCAACCAACTACTTGTATAAGGTATAGTCTACTGAAGGAGTAGAGCAAGTGGAAGACATAACAACACCTGACTAAAATGGTGTGGGGGCAGACTTGCAATAAAGCATGCCAAATCTTTGGAGCATATCAAGAGCATACTTTTGCTGATATATAGAAATCCCATCTAAAGACTAAATAACCTGTAGACCAAGAAAATAGTGTAGAAGACCGAGATCTGTCATCTCAAACTGCTCCATCAAAGCTCTCTGAACACTCTGAATCATAGAGGATGAGCTACCTGTAAGAATGAGATCATCAACATATAGCACAAGGATCAAAAGATCACCCTCCTAATGTTGAATGTACATTGTGGGATCAAAATGACATGTGAAGTGAGAGGAAAGCAAAAGAGAGTCCATCTTCTCATACCAAGCCCGAGGGGCTTATTTGAGACCATACAATGAACGTCGAAGTCTACAAACCAAAGAAGTGTCCTGCACAAAACCCTGAGGCTGCTCCATATAGATTTTCTCATGTAGGTCCCCATGCAAGAAGGCATTCTTCACATCCATCTAAAAAAGTGTCCATCCTTGTGAAGCTGCTAGTGATAGTACAAAGCGAATAGAATTCATCTTGGCAACAAGAGCAAAGGTCTCAGAGTAATCAATACCCTCAACTTGAGAAAATCCCTTCACAACAAGACATGCTTTGTACTTATCTATCAAACCATCTGCAACAAACTTGGTATGGTACACCCACTTGCACTGAACCAACTTTCTTCCCTTAGGAAGATGACAAAGATCCCAAGTTTTATTCTTCATCAAAGAAGAATACTCCTCCTCCATAGCCCCATCCCACTCAGGGTGACCTGTCACCTCTGAAAACCTCTGAGGATCATCTGAAATGGCATGACTCAAAAGACTAGCACCTGATGTCTGTGCACATGTACAACAGGAATCTGAAGGATCACCTGCCAAAGATCCAGTTGCCTCTATAGTAAAGCGGGCCCACTTGGGAAAATGTTGTGTATCTAGTGGTGGTGGGGTGGTGTATCATCATTTGCATCATCCTCAAGAGAAACAATCCTCAAGAGATGAAGAGGGAGGAGTAGGTAGTGAGGGAGAAGCTGGTGATGAAGAATCCATAAGAGGAAAGTGCTCATCAAATTGGGCATCTTGCCGAAACAAGATCTCTTTGGAATCAGGATCAAACAACCTATACACCTCGACATCCTCACAGTAGCCAAAAAATATGAGTGGTCAACTTTTCCTCTCCATGGCTTTCCGTTGAGAATCAAGAATAAATTGCAAAGCCTCACTACCAAAAACTCAAAATGTAGAAACATTGGGTTTGACATGGGTCGAAGCCTCCTCAGGAGTCATGTGTTGTAATGCCTTATAAGGCATCCAATTCTGAATATAAGTGGCACAATTGACTGCCTCAGCCCAAAATGAAGAATCCATAGACCGTGATTGTATCATACAATTGGCCATCTCCCGTAAGGTCCTGTTCTTTCTCTCAACAACACCATTTTGCTAAGGGGTATAAGGTACTGTAAACCGATGTTGCAAACCATGCTCAGTGCAAAAGTCCCTAAAATCCTGATTAACAAACTCCTCCCCATTATCTATGCATATCCTCCTGATAGAAAGACTAAACTGCTTCTCCACAAATGTCTTAAAGATCCTGAATGAATCAAAGACATCTGACTTGTACTTAAGAAAGTACACCCATGTACATCTGGAGAAGTCATCAATAAATGTGAGCACATATTTGGCCCCTGAAAATGAAGAAGTTAGAAAGGACATAAGGTCACTATGTACCAACTCCAAGGGTTCCTTAGCACGTGTGGCTCCACCTGTAGGAAAAGAATCCTAGTGATGTTTTCCAAGTACACAACCTCGACAAAAACCATTAGTATAGGAAATTTGTGGTAGTCCAATCACAAGTGCCAATGTACTCATCTGCTGTAGATATCTGTAACTGATATGGCCAAAACACTCATGCCAAATCCTACTCACTATGTAGATGAACCTGAACCATCTGTACTCTTAAAGCCATCAAATCTATATAAGCAGGATAGAGAATCAACACTCCCAGTAGCCAAAACCAAATTAGGATCATGTAGGTATCGAATAACCACATCATGTGGTGAGAACTTAACTATCTTACTAGTGCCAGAATGGAAAATCTGATAAACATAAAGGAGGTTTGTCAAAATTTTAGGAACAAGTACATCTTGAAGACAACCACCATCCAATGAAACAAAACGTGAACCCATAACAGTAAGCTATGTAGAGTCACCAACTACAATCTATGAAGTGCCACAATAGGCAAGTGCAGTGACAGACTTTTGAGTGTGTGTCGTATGGTGAGAAGCACTAGAATCTAGAATCCAAGTGGATCTTGAAGGTAATGCTCTTGTAGAAAGAGCATGACCTTTCCCTGTGTTTGGGGAAGGTGACTGAGGTGAGGTGATATGATGCTGTTGCATGGTCTCCTCTAAAGCCTCTAATCGCTTCCAACACCTAGAAATTGGATGACCTTCCTTGCCACAAAAATTGCAAGGATCACTTGATTTCTTCTTAGTCTTGGAGGAAGACTCACCAGATTTAGAAGATTTTCCCTGCTTAGGGTTGGATTGTGGTTTAGAATTAGACTTCGGTGGTGGCTTGGAGGAACTCTCATTGCCTACTGAATCTGTCTTCAACTTCTATTTCTACTTTTGCTTCCTCTGTGATGTTTGAGCTACCAATGATTGGTTCTTTGATCCTGGAAGAGAATCCAACTGTTTAGCTTGGCCTGCTCACGTGTCAACTGATCGCAAAATACCTCAATGGTAGGCATGGTAAATCGTGGACCCAAAGCATCCATGGTGGAATAGAATGTAGAAGAGAATATCTTAAATGAACCTTGAAGCTTAGATAGAATCAGGTATATACACTTGGTGTTTGTTTTGTTCTTACCACAACCCTGTAACAATGATTTGAGTGATTTGAATTTCATCAAGAAATCCTCAATAGAGGGAAAAGAATTAGGTACCAAGGTGGTTAATTCTACCTCAATTTGAAGTGCCCTGAACTGATTAATGGTGCCAAAAAGATCATAAAACTTAGTCCACATAGCTTGAGGAGTCGTGCAACCCTCCAGGTGAAATAAAAGACTTTTTGTAACATGTAATGATAGCAAACCCATAGCCTCATCCATTTTGTTTATGTGCTGTAGAACCTCAAATGGACATGTCAATTGAGGCTGATTTTTATCCAAATAGGACCATAACCCCTTAGACATGAGAAGTCTTGATATAAATGCCTTCCAGGTATGATAATTGTGTGGGGAAAGATGGTCAACTGATGAGTGATCCGCCATGAGGTTTATGGTTTTGAAATGTGTTTAATGAAAGAGGTTTATGTTTTCTGATATGTATATACAGAAAGCAAGAAAAAACACCCCCCACAAAATAAAAAACCAAACCCTAGTATAATTTTGAAAGCTAGAAAGCATGAAAAATAAAAATTCACTTCAGACAAATTTTTGTGTATCTGATAATTTTTTTGATGAAATATACTACAGATTTGAAAAGAGCATTCAAACACCTTTTCGACGCTTATTCGTTTTTGAAAAATGAAGTCCGTATGCAAAAGTTATAGCCCCAGAAGTACAGAATAGAAGAGCTGTCTTCAACTGATTGTAGAAATTTTCTGGTAAAAAATCAGAAAAACTAACCTCCAAATCTGGTACAGGCTTGGAACCAGCTTTCCGTCGATATAATTTTTTCAAAAAACAGAGTTCGTATGCCCAAGATATACCCGATTTTGTGAAAGGTGCACAATTAGCCTTATAAAACCAAACAATACCAAAAGGTCAATTGGGAACTCTCCTTACATGCTGGTGTAGACATCTAAAAATGTCTCAATGGATCACATTGGCTAACTAACATCATTTTGTCCTCAAATCCATCTTATTTTCGCTTGTTTAATTAAATAAGCCTAATTATTTAATTAAATGCCTCATTTTCACCTATTAATCTAATTGACCTAATTGGGTTAATTCACCCCCTCTCACACTAACATTTCATTCGGTTGAATTAAATAATGCAAATTATTTGATTTTAACCCTAAGTCCTCTTATTTAATTAAATAACCTAAACTATTTAATTAAATATCATATTTGCGTTCTCCTTTTCATTAAATAAATCAATAATTTAATGAATATCCTCACATTCCTCATCTTGCACATTCAAATTTACTTTTAATTAACTAAATTGCTAATTTCCCTCTCATCCACTTGCATAGAAAATATTCCAAAGGAATATTCTCCTATTTTCCTCCAAAAAAAAGGTAATGATTACTCCAAACAAATTTTGAAACAACTTTTTAAAGTTGTTGCAAAGTGTGTTTGTTTGCATGATTGTGAACCCTTGATCTTTTCTTGATCCATGTGATCTTTGATTCTCATCCATTTATCCATGTTTCATCCTCCTTTCATTTGTGACCATTGATAGATCAAATCAATCTCATCCATTGCTTTTTTTCATTTGATCTCCATTAAATCAATTATTTAATGAATATCATATAATTCCCCTAATTTGCATAATTGAAACTTTGTTTTAATTATCAAATTACTAATTCTTCCACTTGCAACGAAATATTCCCTTGGAATATTCCTCCTTTGCTCATTCCTCCAAAAGGGGAATATTTCCATGGAATATTCCTTCCCCTTTTGCACAATTAAACTTTGTTTTAATTTGCAAAATATCTATTTTCCCCACCCATAAGAATATTCCAAAGAATATTCTTTCTTCCCACTCATTTGAAAAAGGGAATATTCTTACAAAACTTCATGTGCAAATTAACTTAAAACTTCATGCATAAGTTAACTCAAAACTTCTTGTGCAAGTTAACTTGTGACCTCTAGTACATTTTAAAAGTGTGTTTGTTTGAAGGAATGAGAACCCTTGATTAAATCTCATCATTGATTCTCATCCCTTGATGAGAATCCATGATCCATGCCTCCAACTTCTTCCATCCTTAACCATTGATTAGCCTTTTTGATAGTAACCCTTCATTTTTCATTTGCTTTCCTATAAATAAAGCACTATTTGGAGATAAATGGATCCATCTTTTAACAACAAACTTATGCTAGTAAAATCATTTGCACTTGCACTCACATTTAACATCATTTTAGCTTTATTTACTTGCATATTAGCTTAACTTCAATTAATGGCTTCCATTAATGGCTATCATGATAACATAGATGCATACATTTAGCTTATTTATTAATTAGGATTTTAATCTTTTGAAGCTTGCATACATTTAGAGTAGATTTGCATACACCCATATTGATCATCTTAGCATAAATCATGTTAAAATAGATTGCATCATGTTCATTTAGCTTTAAATAATGTTTTCATACACATCTATCAATGGTTTCATTAATTTTCTTCAATAAAACTGATTGAAACAAGCTCATTATCCAAGGGATTGGGAAATGGTAGCCATTCCACATCAATGCGACACCACTCCCCCAATAGGATAAGTTTCAATGTCTTAGATTAGAGGTTTTTCAAGCTTTCATGATTTAGAATGTTAGTTTTAATGGCTTCTTAGTCTTTGTTTACAATGAATGATCTTATTGGGATTGATGCTTAGTGGGTTAAATATGCCTCAAATTCAAATGGATCAGGTGTAGTTAACCTATACTATGACATTGGTCACAGTACCTAACCCCATAACTAGAATTTGTGAAGAGTGTCCCACTAAAATATAAGTAGTATTGTCAGAATAGATGCTAAAAGATCCTATGAGTGAGTCATGTGATGTGAGGCTTGTGAGTGAACTATCCAAATGTCCTTGGATAAATCCAAACCTCTAGTTGTAAGGGTATGTCCCTTAGTAGGTTTAGTAAGGTCAATGTTGTGTCTCTACATGAATTCTTCCAAAGATGCAATCCTCTTATGAAAAAATTTGCTATCATGATTTTGTAATCCACAAAAAGTACAACGGAGTTTGCTTTTCTTGTTAGACTTGTAATTATTCTTTCTTCACTATGTAGAGGATGTGGCTTGCGTGTTGACTTTATTCTTTTTCTTAGATGATTGCTCATTTTTTTAAGCTAATTCTACCTTAGATTTATTAGAAAACTTCTTTTCATTTTCCTTAAATGATTAGAAACCTAGTATCTGAATTTTTGAAGAGGCACGATAGATTCAATAGAGATTAATTTAGATTTTACTCTTATGCATTTATCATAAAACTATTAAAGAAAAGGCATTATATGTGTTGTTCCAAGAGCATCCATTGTAAAGTAAAAGGAAGAAGAAAAAATGTGATAAGGACCTTTTAAATTTGACAAAATCAAGAATACACACTCTTTGTCTATTTTTATTTTACCACAACCCTTAAGTATAGAAAGCAAAGACTTAAATTGTACCAAGAAATCTTCAATAGAAGGAAAGGCATTAGGAGATAATGTTGTTATATCAACATCCAGTTGTAGTATTTTGAACTCACCAACTATACCAAAGAGATCTTTAAACTTATCCCATATTTTCTTAGGAGTTGTACTTTTTGCAATATAATTGTAAGATATTAGAAACAATAATTTATTCCCATTGCTTCATCTATTTTTTTTTTATAAGTAAATTGTTCAAAATCCCTATTAAACTGTATTTGTTGTCCATTGACCATTTTTCGTAATCCCTTAGATTGAAGTAGTTGTACTTTGAATTTTCATGTGTGGAAATTATGTGGAGTTAACAAGTTGAATTTAGGATCCATGGTGCACACACAACAAGGCACTTCAATTGTGCCTTACAAAACCCCCCAAATTTGTATCATATTTGAATATTGACCCCCCTAAAAGGATGCAAGGCAAGATTTATAAACTTTTGTCAATTTTGGAAGCCAAATCATCCATTCATAACTCACAATTCTTTTTGCAATTATGGAAAAATGGGATTTCCAAAACTTAATTGTAACTACAAATCTAGAATCCTTGTGAAATTTTGATGAATTTCAATTTTTTTTTAATCAATTTTCAATAAATAGGGTGGAAGTTATGAAAAATTGCACAAATTAAACTTGTTTTCAAAGATTAAAAAATAGATTAAAAAGTATAAATTTGAAATCATCTTAACACTACTTATTTTGTAGATTATTCGCATTTAAAAAATTGACTACCCATTTGCAAGTTACGATGAAAAGAAAATAACCCCCTCTTTCAAGCAATAAAATGGTTTACATACACCATAAGCATACATTTGATGGGTAATTTACATTTGATGGTTAACACAAACTGCTAACAGTTAGCATAATGTTGACAAACTTTAAGCTATACAAAATTACCATCGCTATGAGGGAATTGATTGAATCTCCAGAGCCATGTTGCAACGACTCACTGTAGAAGAGAAGTGGTGTGCTTTTCTAAGTTTTGTTGGCCATTGCAATTTTTGATTGAGTCTTCAGAGTCATTGTGAGGCTTGCATGTGAGAAGCTTCTAAAGATGCAGCTTAATGTGGATCAAGTTGGTATACGTAGCTAAAGATGCATGCAAGTAAAATGTGGGCGTGTGATTAATTTGCCAAGATGTGAGTTGCAAATTAAAGATAGAAAAAAACTTGACTTCCTTCACTGCGTTGAGAAATTATTTGATGTTGGATTCATACATGTATGGTGCCTTGTTGACCCCAACAATTACGACTGGAAAGGAACTACACATGTCCTCACTATCAAGTGCCAGTCAATCTGTAAAAGATGATTTTTCTAATCTATAACTTCACATGCCTTCGTTACATTGTCAAGTCAAATCTACACTAGCAACTCAAAAACCACAAACAAGGAAGAATGAAAAAGGCACCACAAAGGATTGTGATACAAGCTATCATTTGGGGCATCGCCTCTATTCAAATAATGTTACACCTGCTTTTCTTTGTGCTTCAATAGTGGTCACCCAAGTCGTGAGAAGCCGAAACCCTTGATACCATGATGGATGCTACCTGCAAAAAAAAATTGGTGTTTCAACCTTCAAACACTAGTGAACCCTCCAGATAGGAAAAAAGAGTCGCCCAAAACCTGCAAAATGCAAGTTTCACAAAAAAAATTTGCTCTTGGAACAAAAATTTTGACCAAAAAGTGAGATTGGCAAAGGGAAAATCGACCCTCTGCTATTTTTTTTTCGCTGCAGTTTCTTTAAAAAATCCATACAATATGGATTTTTACACTATTATATTGTATAATAGGGTATATCTACAAAAAAAAAATTAATTTTTTAAAAAGTTATCATTTTTCATGAAACAAAAAGTATTTTTTTGTTTCTCAGGTCTTTTGAATGCAATGGTAGTGTTTATTTGGCTCCATAACACTTCATTGATAAGGATGAAAGATTGATTCACCAAAAATGAGAAGGAACTCACAATTCAACTCTTTGATACCATGTTGGAGCAGCAATAATGAATGCAATACTCAAACTACTATAAAATGAATCAAGCACAATGCATAAGCCAATAAACTATCATAAAATGTTTAGAATATAATGATCACTCCTTGTTTATATAGGACAAGGAGGAGGTAGGAAGATGAAACATAAAGTTTGACAAACCTTCCAAGTGATGTGGTCACACATGTAGAACACTTGGGATGAGTGTGAAGAAATGTGTCAAGTGTCTATGAGGTGAGACAACTAAACCACTAAGTGAATTTAAGCTAGTGCGAATAGGACTACTAGGTGTAAGAACTAGATAAAAGGTAAGTAGATACATAAAGAAACTTTTCACACTAACAATTGTATCCTTCATATTCTCTTAATCTCCTTCTACCTTTCTTTTTCTTCTTCTTCTCCCTCTCTTATTATTTCTTTTGGTGCCCATTATATCTAAGAAAGTCTATTTTAGTTCATCAAAAGAAGAAACATTTATATGAAATGATACATACCATTGGTTAGGTTCACCTTGTAAAAGTACAAAAAATAATATGTTCTATATTATAGTTTCATAATAATCTCTTTTATACCGATGCCATCATTGTAATGCATCTCCATTTCCATCAACATTATGAATGCCATTGAAACAAGGGTTTGAATTTTTTTTTTTAATAAATCACCTCTGTATCCATATCATTGACCCTTTTTTGATTGGATCCTAAACTAAATATTGAAATAGTTCAAAAATTAAGTGAATTTTGGAAAGATTTCTAGAAATGTAAACAACTTTTTTGTGACCTATAGAGCTACTAATGTATAAAATAATAGAGCAACTAATGTATAAAAAAATAACATTATAATAACTCACTCAATATTGATAATTAAAATCTAAGAATTGTAGATTATAGCTTCCTTATCTAATCCTAAAACCTTAATAAAAAATTTGTAAAAGAAATGTAGCCATTTGTGATATATAGTCGAATCTTTAAATTTTAGGGTTTCAACCACACTTTTTCCAAAATTATAGCTTTGATACTAATTGGCTGATTCACACAAATAATATTATAAATACAAAATATAGAAGATAGGTCACATACCACACAAGAAATTCTTGTAGACCAATATATGTAGAAATAAAATAAACCCTTGAGGTAGGGGAGTACCATGAAATAATCCTTATGGAAGAAGTCACTCCACACTATGACTCCAAGAGATCCCAAACCCATAACATACTCTTCACATATACTTACAATGATATCCACCTCTTTTATATAAACTTAATCCTAATAACTTAAAGGAGGAGTAAACCACTAAACCAACGTCAGACTCCTAATTGTACCCAATGTTGATGTTATAGCATCAATATCAATCCTTCTATTGATTTAAATAAATAAATAAATATATAGTCGTGGCTATATATATTTATTTGAGTTGACTTTGTGAAGAGGTGCTTCACTAAATAAACAAATCATATTTTATTTAATAAAGCCAACAAGAAAAGAATGATTGCCACCTTCCTCAAAAGACACATTGATTGGTAATAGGCCGACTTATCATGGAGAGTTGCATTGATTGGAGGAGGACCTATCGAATTGTATATAATAAAGGCGTTGTTCATTCCTTTGATCATCCATTATTTTTGTGTTCAAGTCAAGTGCACATAAGTCTGAAAGAGTTCGATACCAACAGATCGATATTATTCTTTTGTTATTGCATCAAGTGTGGTGCTGCTAGTTTGGCTTTGTGATTGGCCTCATTGTAAAGTGAATTGTTGATTCATTATTCAATATATAAGTGATATATTATTGCTAGGTTTTTCTCCCTTAGAAAGGAGGGTTTTCCTAGGATAATTTCTGTGTTCTATTGTTCATGTGCTATTCATTGTTTTGTCTTTTCTGCTTATTCAATTCTGATTATAAAAAATAACATGGTATCAGAGCGGGTCTAAGAAAAGATCTGATTAGTTTTGTCCAAGAAATTCTTCCATCAATTGAGCATACCTTTGAAGCATATTTGTGTCTTTATTGATGTATATGATAAACAGTGTTGAGCCTTTTATGAACTGTAGAAGAAGAGGCATACCTATCGCAGTAGTCTGAAGAAGGCTCGATAATAATATTCTCAAAATTTTGAAGTATTCAGGACACATATATGTGGAACAAAGCTATTAATGGCTTATGCGATTACCACAATGAATAAAATATTATTGACAGAGGAAGGCTTATTGAAAGTGCGAAAATAGATGATGAGTCGACTTGTTAAGAAGGCCACGACATTTAATAATTCCCTGCCATGTGTTTGTCATAATTTTGTGACTTGTTGATCGATATACATCAAGTTCTATTTGAAGGAGGCATGCCAAAGATAGGAGACAATAATTATGAATCGTGGCAAATACTAAATTATTCCTCTTTCCAAGAGACGTTGGCTTTAAAAAATTTTGTATTGCGGTCAAGCTTGTACCTCCTGGTCCCGCATTTATTACTAGGTGCTCGGTTCGAAGTTAAGAGCTAAAAGCTTAATAAGGAATTGCCATGTATGACAACAGTGTGAAGGGAATAAGTCAAGGAAGTCTTTCAAGAGTTCGAATAGAGGAAGACTATGGCCAAGGAACATGAAGCCATCTTACTAGCTGCATTTAGAGTTATATGTATTGACTCCCACTTTGGCTGGTCAACTGAGGTGAGGCCATGACTTTGTTGGGCGAGAGTTTATAAGAAGGCACTCTATCAATATTTCTGGGCATACCATCTTTGCAATGGATTGTTTACAATATGGGAAAGTACGACAAAGGACAAATATTCAGAAGGTGATCACAATTTGTATGGGTGAGATTTATCATCCTTGGGTCCTACCACAGGAATGTCTATTAGCGCTAAAGACAAATGGAGATAGTTGAGTGAGTTTGGAAAATTTCACTTAGTTGTCATTACCATCTCTTGTCACTGCATTGAGTCATTTTGTATCTTTTTTGATATTTATTGTTGGTCAACATCTTGCAACCTTAACACAAACAACAACATGGGTTGCTCACGGGATTATCTGGAAATGTATCAGGCTCGCTTGTGCTCTAGGCTCTATTTATTGCAGACACTCTCAAGACCTATTTGTATTGCCATCATATCGGATTGGGTTACCAAGGATGTTTGAAGCACTGGAAGTCATTCTGGCCATCTGACATCTATAATTAATTTGATGCCGTATATGATTATTGTTTGAAGCAGCTACCTTTAATTAGGATGATTCATCTTTTAGCCTCTATTCTAGATAGGGTCGATACTTGGAGGCATTCAAGGTGGCGTATGAATATATTGAGGTAGAGAAAACCATCATTCTAGAGAATGGATTGGAAAAAGAGAGTCTTTGGTTGCTATTCACACATTCTGGAAATGTCTGAGCTTAATCAATCTATATCAGCGAGTCTGTTCATGTCTTAAGGAGACTAACAAAGGGAAGCCAATGAACAAAATTTGGCATAACAACTAAGCCATTCTAGGTGGGATGCAACTAGAAAAGAAGTGCATCAATAAATTTGAATGGTCAAAGACCATATTCAAATTTACCCAGTCACCACTACAAATCTCACCACTACAAATCTCAGTGTTGATTTCTATTGGGTCACTGTTAATACTGAGAACTGGGCCTGTGATCAAGCCGTGAACCTCTCAAAGGAAGATTGTGGACTAATCTGAGCGCAAGAGGAGCGAATTATATTGAGTACAATGATTAGAATTTATCAAAATCCTTAAAGAGATAAGTATTCTTTGTTTGTATCTTTGAAATCACCTTTCTGGGCTGAAATTCAATTTGCTGAGTTGTGCAAATATGACATTGATTATTTGGATCATGTGATTAGAGAGGTCATGGTTTCTTTTTGAGTGGTGATCGCTGATATAAAATTCCTTGGTGATACCATTCACTCATTGTGAGTTGTTTCATGCTAGTTGTGAAATTTTTTGAGTGTGACTCAGAAATGAAAGGAGAACTACAATTTCGATTGTGATTGGTTGGTCACATCGATACCATTCTCTATGTGCATGGAATATGATGGTTCCTTGAGAGCCCTAGTTCTATATTGAATATGTTGGCTGCATAATGTGTCTGAGAAATCTGAGTTGAGCAGATCATTTTTGTTGCGCTGAGATTAGAACTTCTGAGAGCAGTAAAGATGAAAGAAAGATATATCAGAATCATCAAAGATAAGACCTATTATTTCTTTAATTGATCTTTCTAATGATATTTGCTACATGCTTCACTCATAGTTTGATTTTTTTTAATATTTATAAACTATTATTAATCCTTTTAAAATGCAGGTTGGATCAAGAAGCAAATGAATGATGAAATAATTATCTAAGATTACTCAAGGAATTCAAGGGAGGAAGAGCTTGAGGCATCTTGTGAGGAAGCAACACAAGCTGAAGACTAGAGACACAACTTGTTGCCATAAAGTTGAGTTGGTGACACATAACTATAGACATCTCTCAAGGGCACAAGGCCGAGTTTTCCTTGGATGGAGAGTTTGCATCAACAAGAAGATTGAGAAAGATGAAGACACTAAACAAAGAAGAACCACTACAAGATTGTCATTGTGATCAGTTACTTTGATGAGGAGGAAATGACATTTAGAGGGAGTTAAATTCAGAGGATTCAAAGCTCGAGTTGAGAGCATGTCCTAGAAAAGGATTAAGGTTCTGAGATCAGTTAATGGAGGGGAGTTCACTTCTAGAGGATTTCTTTGCAATCTCTAAGGTAGGGATCAAGAGGGAGTTCTATGACTCACTGAGAAGAAGTGAAGGTTGTTGTGTTGCAAGGCCAAGTGCTAAAACCTTAGGAGACCTCTTCAGTCACAAAGAACAAAATTACACAAGACAGCCAATCTAGATTTGACATTGGTAGCTCTGCAAACCTTTCAGAATAGAGTGATCTGGGATGAGGTCAAGGAGGATAGTCCTGAACTCTCTACAGTACCAGAGGTGTGCACTGGAAACCATTTCTCTAAAGGCAAGCGTTGCAGGAAATCTTGGACAAGGAGGTTAGAAGGTTGATGCAAGTACTTGGAGCTTTAGAGGGAGTTACATCATCATGAAGATTTGTGTTAATGCATCTTTCTCTGTGGGAGAGAAATTTGAGGTGTAAGCCCTTGTTAATGACTCTTTCTCTGTGAGAGAAATTTGAGGTGAAAACCCTTGTTCCACCCTCTCAGAGTAGCCATGGTGAAGAGAATCCATGAAAACATCATGTTGAGAGACTTCGTGATGATTTCTTTGTACTTGTGTTTATCCACCCTCTAGGAGTAGCCATGGTGGACATCATGTTGAGAGACTCCATGATGACATCACGTTGAGTGACTCCGTGATGGGAATTTGTACACTTGTTCCTTTCCATACATGGGAGTAGCCATGGTGGATGATATCACGTTGAGTGACTCCATGATGAGCTCATTTCCACAAATGGGTGTAGCCATTATGGGTATCATGTTGAGAGACTCCATGATATTGGTTATCTAAAAGGATTCATCCCTAGCTAAGAGGGAGTGTTGATGTTATAACATTGGTATCAATCCTTCTATCGATTTAAATAAATAAATAAATATATAGCAGTGGCTATATATATTTATTTGAGCCGACTTTGTGAAGAGGTGCTTCATTAAATAAACAAATCATATTTTATTTAATAAAGCTGACATGAAGAGAATGATCGCCACCTTCCTCAAAAGAAACATTGATTGGTAATAGGCCGACTTATCATGGAGAGTCGCATTGATTGGAGGAGGACCTATCAAATTGTATATAAAAGAAGCATTGTTCATTCCTTTGATCATCCATTATTTTTGTATTCAAGTCAAGTGCACACAAGTTTGAAAGAGTTCGATACCAACAGATCAATATTATTCTTTTGTTATTGCATCAAGTGTGGTGTTGCTAGTTTGGCCTTGTGATTGGCCTCATTGTAAAGTGAATTGCTGATTCATTATTCAATATATAAGTGATGTATTGTGGCTGGGTTTTTCTCGCTCAGAAAGGAGGGTTTTCCCAGGATAATTTATGTGTTGTATTGTTCATGTGATGTTCATTGTTATGTGTTTTCTGCTTATTCAATTCTGATTATAAAAAATAACACCCAATATAATTCATGACCCAAGGTGAAAATCTAGAGTTATGTTCCACTTTGGGCCAACAAAAGTGGACCCTCAACTCCACATTTCTCTAACCAATTTTTTTCACAAAATTATAAAATGGGTTGCTATAATCAAACATAAGGTTGACTAGATTTTTTTAAGTAAACTAAATTTAATTTTAAAACGTTAATAAAAATATTATGCATTAGAGGAGAGAATCCTCTCCAAAAAGGTATGATTCATTTTTATTTATAAATATAGTTTAGACATAAAGTTGTGTCCCATCAAAAATAATAAATTTTGAGTAAACTTGACTAAACAAATTATTAAAAAATATTCTTTGAAAAATAATTATTTTTCTCCGTGCACTAGATATTCATATTAGCCAAGTCAAAAAATTTCAAAGAAAATTTTCACTAAAATTTGTGTTCTATTAATCTCGTTTTTTATTTTTTATTTTTAAATTAGAAAATAAAACACTCTTAATTTATAAAAAATGATACCTACTAAATTTAAAAGAAAATAGAAACATAAAATACATTGGGTTTTGTGCATTTTATTAGTTTATATCAAAATTTAAGATTCAAAACATCTATGCCACTTTTAGGTGCTACAAGTTGAAAAATTATATTTGTGTTGGTGATTTCCTTTATAAAAGTAGGATGCAACTATGAACTTTCATCCCCTAATATGACTAACTTGAATAATATATTGTATGTGGAAACATCTCCATCCACCTATATACACTATAATGTCATATCACCCTATGTCTACTTATCTGCAAGCAAACTCCGAACAACACATCATCATGCTTGAGCTTTCTCAAGCTGAGAGGAGTTAACTCGCCTAAACATTCAATTTAGAGACTCTCACAATCAGTTTAGGCCTATTAAAGAAGCCATATGGTTACAACTAGAGTTGAGAGGAGTTTGAGGCTAAAATCATGCAATTTGAGGTAATTTGGAGTCCTAAATAGAGGCTTTTTTTTGCCTTGTACACCCAACAAGTTGAAGACTTCATGCAATTTGATTGAAGACAAATTCTAATCAATTTCAAGCTTTTTTAGAAGATCAGTTCAAGTTCAGGTGGGGCACACTTCAAGGAGCATGTAAAAGTCAAGAAGTCAACTCTCATCACCAAAGTGTGATGAAAGTAATCATAAATGAAAGTGAGTATATACTTATCTCTTGAAAATGAATGACTTGGAAATGACATGAGGTCACTATGAACCAAGTAAGGTAATAGCACAATGAGACTTACCCTTTGGAAAGGGTTCCTGATGATGTTTGACAAGTACACAACCTCGACAAACATCCTCTATGCAATACACCTAGGGAGTCCAAGTACCATATTCTTAGTACTCATTTACTGAAGATGCCTATAATTGAGGTGTCCAAATCTCTCGTGCTAAAGTATGCTCAAAGAGTTAGCACATGGGAAATATGTGATGCTCCACAAGATGACTCAAAACTATGAAATCTATACAACCAAGACCCATGATCTACTCTACTTAAAGCAACAATCCTTTCTAGATGGTGTAATTGTTGAATTACATCATGTGGTGAAAAATCAACTATCTTGAACCATTACTAGTATGAAAAATATGATAAAATGAAAGAATATTAGATAAAATATCAAGTACATGTAGAGAACATCCTCAATGATACCTTCTATCAACTGTATTGTACCTCACCCCATAACTAGTTTATGTGAAGAGTATTCCACTGAAATCTAAGAAGTAGTGCTATAAAAATAGATTCTAGAAGATCCTGTGAGTGAGTCATGTGATGTTAGGCTCCTAAGTCAACTATCTAAACTTCCTTGGATGAATCCAAAACTCTAGTTGTATGGGCATGTCCCTTAGTAGGTTTAGTAAGGTCAGTGTTGTGTATCTACATGACTTCTTCCAAAGATGCAATCCTCTTATGACAAACTTTTCTATCATGATTTTGTAATCCACAAAAAGTACAATGAAGTTTTCTTTTCTTGAACATTATACTTGTAATTGTTCTTTCTTGATTGTGTAGAGGACATGGCTTGTGTGTTGACTTTATTCTTCTTCTTAGATGATTGCTCATTTATTGAAGTTGATTCTATATTAGATTTATTAGAAGACTTCTTTCCTTTTTCCTTAGATGATTAGAAAACTAGTATCTAAATTTTTGAAGAGGTGATAACTTCCATAGAGAGTACATTTAGATTTCTCTTATGAATTTATCAAAAAACTGTTCAAAAAAAGGCATTACATGTGTTGTTCCAAGAGCATCCATTGTTGAGTAAAAGGAAGAAGCAAAAATCTAATAAGGACCTTTTAAATTTGACAAAATCAAGAAGACACACTCTTTGTCTATTTTTATTTTACTACAACCCTTAAGTCTAGAAATCAAAGACTTAAATTGTACCAAGAAATCTTCAATAGAATGAAAGGCATCAGGAGACAATGTTGTTATTTCAGCATCCAGTTGTATTTTGAACTCATCAACCATACCAAGGAGATCTTTAAACTTATCCCACATTTGCTTAGGAGTTGTACATTTTGCAATATGAAATTGAAAGTTATTGGAAATAAGAATACCTATTATTCCTACTACTTCATCTAACTTGTTTTGGTAAGTAAATTGTTCAAAATCCCTATTAAACTACATTTTTTGTTTGTTGACCATTTGCAATAATCCTTTAGCTTGAAGTATTAGTTGTACTTTGAATTTTCATGTGTGGAAATTAGGTGGAGTTAACAAGTTGGTTTTAGGATCCATGATGCACACACAACAAGGAACTTCAATTGTGCCTTACAAAACCCCCCTAATTTGTATTATATTTGAATGTCAACCCCCCAAAAAAGATGCAAGACAAGATTTTTTCAAACTTTTGTCAAGTTTGGAAGCCAAATCATCTATTCATAACTCACGATTTTTTTTACAAATATAAAAAATGGGCTTTCCAAAACTTAATTGTAACTACAAATCTAGAATCCTTGTGAAATGTTGATGAATTTCAAAAAAATTGTCAATTTTTGACAAACAGGGTGAAAGTTATGCCCCGCCAAAAATTGCACAAATTAAACTTCTTTTCAAAGGTTAAAAAATATATTAAAAAAATAATTCACATGCTGCCCCAACTTTGATATCAAAATTATTTTCAAAGGTTAAAAAGATTATATCAAAGCATTAAAATTGCCCCAACTTGATATCAAAGCATTGAATTAAACTATTCACATTTAAAAAGCTGACTAGGGGAGAGGGGCCCATAGTGGAGCACTCTAACTTCGCATTTCTCAAAATCCTATGTGGAAATTCCAAATCACTCCCAATTTTGTACAACAATTTATTTGGCAACTCACGTGCTTCTATATTTCGTTTTAGGGCCACATCATCAAATATGATGCCACATCAGCATGCTATTTGTTGAGGTATCCAAAAAGGCCCAAAAAAAAGTGAGACCGATAGTGGTGCACTAAGTCATGTTTTATTGGTGCACTGATGTGGCATCACATGATTTGTTAGTTTGTGTACTTTATGGATAAAAAGTGTTTTGCAATTAGATATTAAGGTGCTCCACTATGGGGCCCACTGAGGACTACTTTTATCCCCATTATTGGACCCCACTCCACTATGGGCCCCTCTCCCCCATTCGTTTGCAAATTATGATGAAAAGAAAACAACCCCTCTTTCGAGCAATAAAATAGTTTACATACAACATAAGCATAAATTTGACGGTTAATTTACATTTGATGGTTAACACAAACTGATCACACTTTCAACTATAAACAACTACCATCGCTATGAGGGAATTGATTGAATCTCCAAGCCATTGTGATGACTCATTGTAGAAGAGAAGTGGTTTGCTTTTCTAAGTTTTATTGGCCATTGCAATTGTTGAGCGAGTCTTTAGAGTCATTGTGAGGCATTGGGAGGCCTGCATGTGAGAAGCTTCTAAAGAGGCAGCTTAATGCGGATCAAGTAGTATACGTAGCTAAAGAAGATTGTTGGTCATGTGAGGAGTCCTGGTAGGTGGATGAGTCTGCAGGTAGGTTGTAGATGCATACAAGTAAAACATGGGCGTGCGATTAATCTGCCAAGATGTCAGTTGTAAACTGAAAAGAGAAAAAACTTGTCTTCCTTCACTGCGTTGAGAAATTATTTGATGTTGGATTCATACATGTATGGTTCCAGTCAACCTGCAAAAGATGAACTTCACACACCTTTGTTGTTTTCTACACTGTTGAGTCAAATCTATAATAGCAACTCAAAAAACCACAAATAGGGAAGAATGAAAAAGGCGCCACATAGGATTGTGATACAAGCTATCCTTTGGGGCAATCGCCTCTATTCAAATAATGTTACACCTGCTTTTCTTTGTGCTTCAATAGTGGTCACCCAAGTCGTGAGAAGCCAAAACCCTCGATACCATGATGGATGTCACCTGCAAAAAAATATTGGTGCTTCAGCCTACAAACACTAGTGAACCCTCCAGATAGGAAAAAAGAGTCACCCAGAAACTGCAAAATGCGGGGTTCGCAAAGAAAAATTGCGTTTGGAACAAAATTTTTGACCAAAAATGTCAGCTTGGCAAAGGGAAAATCGACCCTTTGCTATTTTTTTTTTCAATTTCTTACAAAAATCCATACAATATGGATTTGTATAGTATTACACTGTACAACAAGGTACATCTAGAAAATTTGCAAAATTTTAAAGTTATTATTTAATTTTTTATTTCTCAAGCTTTTTGGATGCAATGGCAGTGTCTGTACAATTCAATGCTTTGATATCAAGTTGGAGCAGCAAATAATGAATGCAATATTCAAACTACCATAAAATGAATCAAGCACAATGCATAAGCCAATAAACTATCATAGAATGTGTAGAATACAATGATCACTCTTTGTTTATATAGGACAAGGAGGAGGTAAGAAGATGAAACATAATGTCTAACAAACTCTCCAAGTGATGTGACACATGTAGAATACTTGAGACAAGTGCGAAGACATGTGTCAAGTGTCTATGAGGTGAGACAACTAAACCACTAAGTGTACTTAAGCTAGTGTGAATAGGACTACTAGGTGTAAGAACTAGATAAAAGGTAAGTGGATACATAAAGAAACTTTTCACACTAACACTTGTATCCTTCATATTCTCTTAATCTTCTACTTTTTCTTTTTCTTCTTCTTTTCCCTCTCTTATTATTTCTTTTGGTGCCCATATATCTAAGAAAGTCTATTTTAGTTCATCAAATGAAAAATAATTTATGAAATGACATATACCATTGGTTAGGTTCACCTTGTAAGAGTACAAAAAAAAAATGTTTTATATTATAGTTTCATAATAATCTCTTTTATACTGATGCCATCATTGTAACGCATCTCCATTTCCATCAAAATTAGGAAATGCCATTGAAACGAGGGTTTAAATTTTTTTATATTACTAGATCACCTCTACATCCATATCATTAACCCTTTTTTGATTGGATCCTTTCATAATGTTGTCCAAATTAAAACTAAATATTGAAATAGTTCAAAACTTAAGTGAATTTTGGAAAGCTTTCTAGAAATGTAAACAACTTTTTGTGACCTATAGAGCTACTAATGTATAAAAGAATAACATTATAATAACTCACTCAATATTGATAATTAAAATCTAAATTGTAGACTATAGCTTCCTTATCTAATCCTAAAACCTTAATAAAAAAATTGTAAAAGAAATGTAACCATTTGTAATATATAGTTGAATCTTCAAACCTTACGATTTTCAACCCCACATTTGCCAAAATTATAGCTTTGATACTAATTAGTATGATTCACACATAATATTATAAATATGACAATATAGAAGGTAGATCATATACTAGAAAATAAATGCTTGTAGACCATTTATAAATACAATATACAATACAATATACATGTAGAAATAGAATAAACCTTTGAGGCAGGGGAGTACCATGAAATACTCCTTATGGAAGAAGTCACTCCACACTATGTCTCCAAGAGATCCCAAAAACTTAACATACTCTTCGCATATACTTACAATGATATTCACCTCTTTGATATAAACCTCATCCTAATAACTTAATGGAGGGGTAAACCGCTAAACCAGTGTCAGACTCCTAATTGTACCCAATATAATTCATAACCCAAGGTGAAAATCTAGAGTTATGTTCCACTTTGGGCCAACAAAAGTGGACCCTCAACTCCACATTTCTCTAACCAAAAATATTTTCACAAAATTATAAAAATGGGTTGTTATAACCAAACATAAGGTTGACTAGAATTTTTTAAAGTAAACTAAATTTTATTTTATAATG